>JAQFZJ010000603.1:0-21092 GCA_034695645.1 Folsomia fimetaria
TCATCATATTTACGACCTCCTCCTAATCTTTGCACTCTGTAATCATGTGAGTTTCTATCCCTGCTTGTCTCTTTGTCGCCCTTGTTTCGACCCCTGCTCTCCTGGTGTCGATTTCTATCAAACACAAAACAATCATCGATGTGATTAAAACTAATAATATCATTAACCTACTAATCTTCTACTTACCTGTCCCCACTCCGACTTCTGCTTCTGCTTCGACTCCGGCTCCGCTTCCTGTGACGACTAGGAGATTTCGACTTCGACCTTTTCTTGCTTTTCTTATGATGATGATGTTTGTTATGCTTGTGTTTGTGGCGATGCTCTCGACTCCGGCTGCTCGACCTCTCGTCGCTTTGTTTCGACGAAGAAGGCATTAGCGGCGGTATTGGACGGACCTGTTAGTAATGTGAGTGTACTGTAGAGAGAACCGCAGTTGCATTAATTACAAGGTCATTATTATTTCATAATATATTATCTATTCTTAATGATAAGCAAAGCAGAGAAGACGTTTTAACCTTTCGAGATCAGGGAGTTTGTTTGGCAAGCAAAACAAACCCACTGATCTCGTCGTTTTAAGGTCAAACGTTGATTTCACAATACTCAATTAATTCGTAGTTGCACAAATCATTTACATTTATGAAGTTATCATCTTTAAATTAATGAAAACTAAACTCTTGGATTGTAATATATCAAAATTTACCCTCAAATCCTCTCCGGACTCATCAGCATCGTCACTTCTTGGACGATGATGTCGTTGGCCATAACTCTGCTTCTGTTTCCATTCGTATTCTGCCATAACTGAACACTTTTTCAAACCCACACTCTGAACAATTAATCAATAATATTGTACACTGAAATTTTGACAATAAACTAAAAATTTTGAATACAAACTTAACTAAAATCTGATTTTCTGTTGTTTTTCCATAACAAAAAAGTGTGTGTATATAATAAAGTTAAGTGAGAGCGGCTGGATCGGGTCTTTCTCAATTTCACCGGTGCGGGTTTCCATCGGGTGGAGGGAGTTTGGATGGAATGGTTTGTTTACAACTTCGCAAAATCGCAACTTTATTTCGCATATCTTATCAAAATAAAATTTGCAACTTTTTGTTACAATTGTGAATTGGTATGGTATGTATGGTGTGACCATCATGATGGAGTGCTTGCAGAAGAAGCAGTAAAGTATTCCGCTAGTACAAATTCTTACAAAAATATAAAAGTCATGTCATAATAATTATGTCGTCAATGATAATCTGTATATTATTGCATGAATTTGCAGGGTCATGACCTCAGAGGAGAGGAGGATGAAGTCCTTATTTGCAGACCTTGGACGCCCAACTCTTCGTGGGATTCGCAAATGCCCGAAATGTGGCACGGTCAATGGGACGAGAGGTTCGGCCTGTAAAAATAAAGAATGTGACGTTGTGTTTCGACGGGGGAAGACACGACGGAATAAAGACACAGCTCTGGATGCTGTACAACTTTTGGGACTGCCTGGATACAATGATGTGAGTGAAGGAGGTTAGATTCGTCTGCATTTGGTATTAAAAGTACTTAAGATGTATGGCTTTTATGTTTAGGTTTATTTCTCAATTCGTTGTAAAGACCGTGGAAAGGATCACCGAAATTTTGTTGTTATGCTGAGCAGTCCTGAAGTCTCTCCTGGTGGGACGACTGCTCAAAAGTATAAATGTTGGCAGGATACGTGTTCTAAAAATGGGGATCATCCTGTAATCATTCAACAATCAGTGTCAGGATTTTATGAAAGACAGTTTTAGTATAATCTTTTGTGTCTATTTTATTTGTAGTGCGTCCACATTGTTTCCGCCCAATCTTGTACTTCACAGGCTGAGCCGCTACAAATCAAGCAATCTGTATTTTCTTCCATTAATATTCCACCTCATCATCTAAACGTAACTGATAAATTGTAAGATAATTTGGGATTTTACGTATTAATTGTTGCATTCCTTTCTTCATTCAAACAGGCAATCTCCTTCGGCCTTCAATCTGCACAACTTTTGATCCAGCGTGTCTCCAAAACAGCGTTTGTAATAGCCTTAGAAACTTGTGATGAACCTGGGGACAAGAATCGAGTGGAAATGGTGCACTCAATATTTAGTAAACCTTCCAAGAGTGAGACGAATATTGAGAGGATATTCTATTGTTCATGTACCGCTATGAAGGTTAGCTTTTTTAAATTATCATATTATTTATTTGTTTCATAGCAATCTATATTTGTTCTTTTAGCATCGAGAAGAAAATACTACATCGTCAGACCCATTTCACATGATGTGCTTACATTTTTATATCTCCGTTTGTGCTTTCGCCAGCAATGATGCCCTGATGAAAGAGTTTGAACAAATAATACCTCAAGCCACACCAGAAACAACGTGTAAGTTTCCATTCCAATTTGGATAATTAATTACGTTCTTTGTTATTAATTTTATTGTCTTCCCGACAGCTCCATTATTAAGTCAATTCCATTTTGTTTCCAACGATGGGAAATCTGTAGAGTTAGATTCAAATTTGTCGGTGGAGATTATGCAAGAGAATTTATCGCTACTGGAAATGAGCATCTCCGCACCTGATGAAAATACTTTGTCAAATGTTAGTTAAACCATGTACACAATTTTATATTATAAATTTATAATTTTGCCATTTCATTTTTGGACAGGTCCAAGCATTGGAAGGCGTTTTAACGGACCCAATTATTGTGGCTAATGTCGAGGATGCATTATCCTTTGGTGATGGGACCGTCCTCGATGCCCTGGATGATGAGCATCAAGTTTGTCACATATTCTCAAACCCACAAGGAACCATTCATCTAACCTACCCCTCATCGCAACCTCAACAACTTTCGGATGGAGCCAGTGCCACAAGAACGCATCACATATTTGAAGCTCCATCACGCCCACCGCAACAAGAACTGAATAATGGGACCTCAGATGGTTATACGGATAATCACATGCCTGCCAAGAAGCGAAAGGTGTGTAGACAGCAAGATGGGAGAAGTGGGAGGAGAACCCCTCCCAAAATACGGCGCTCTCCAACCCCTATTCTCCCCTCGAAAGAACTGCATTCGATAGAAGATGAAAGTGTCCGAATCAATAGTGAATTTGAAGCATGGCTGGGAGGTGTTAATGATCGTATTAATGCTACAATGAATTACCAATTACCCGCACAACCCGATTCTCTTGTATATTACATACCTGCAGTAAGTTTATAAGAGGACCAACTCATCTTTTATCTCGTTATCTATAGATAGAAATTGATAAGTATTGTATTTTCTGCAGGTGTACTTTGACTTCCTAAAAGAAAGACTGACCTCCCCAGCTCAATTAGTTGGTGGGAAAAAGAAACGATTGCCCAACCAAACATTTGTTTTCCAGCGAATTGATAAAGCACCTATTGGCTCATTTACAAAACATATTTGGAAAATTACGAATATTATGCACGTTATGAGCGTATTTGAGTCTTCAGTGGTATGCAAAAGTTGAATTCCTGTCTCAAATAACTCAATTAATTGTATAACTAATTTCAGGTTCGACTAAAAACCAAGCAATATTTTCTCAAATCAAACAATGGGAATTTCGTGGAATGGATGCCACCCGCAAACGACACTGAGAATAATCCACACCAAAGAATTCTGCCCGTGTTGCATAGCACACATTTAAAATGTGGTGAGTCTTGTGAATAGTTTGAATTCTAATTTCAGTTTCCTTGTATTTGATTCACTCCTTTTCTTTTGTTTTTTTCAGGAAGGAATTATCCTTACCCTTCCAAAGAAAGTATTCCCTTCACAATTGAATGGGTCCCAGAAATATTTCGTGCTTCAAAATTAGGAGAATTGTCCATTCGTTTTGAATTTTTTAAGAGTGAACCAATTGTTGAACTTGGAAGAGAAATATCTCTGTAGTTTTAGATACAGATATTATTATGATAAGATTCGATATATTACGAAATTAATCCCATCAAGTCAATTCAAATTCGCAACACAAAACCCCCGCAACCTCGCAATCTCGTAAATCTGATTTTGGTTTGTTTCATTGTTTCGATTTATTTATTTCACGGGTAAAAATTTATTTGTTTTATTTACAAGCTAGCATATGTAGCTTTTTACATCACATTTGTATAAAAAAGAACAACCTGTTCAGAATAAAGCTGAGTAAAATATAAAAAAAGTTTCATCCTTATTTGCAATAAAATTAAGTTACGAGTTCCAGTGTACACCATACACACACACTGTACTGCTAAAGGAATAAGAAGAAGAGATAGAAAAGAATATAAGATTACAGGATATTACTTTTACTTTGACCTGTACAAACGGGCCATTAATATAGCTAAAATCCAAAAGATAATGCTCCACACGATCGAAGACACAAATCCAGGCCATACCGCGGGGTGCGTTATTCCCCAACCACGAGACAATATTGATCGCATGCTTTCACATGCAAGCGTTTCGGGCATGATGTACGCCATGTCGCGGAGCATCCTGGGCATACTTTCAATTGGCCAGACAACACCTGGAACAATTCAGTAACAAGGAATAAGATAAGATGCACGACGTTATCCATGAATTTGTATATAGTATTTTTTTACCTGATAGAAGAAGGTTCGGGTAGAAACTGCCAAGCGCTAATTGAATTGCGTTCCGTTCTTCGGTACAGATGACAGAGATGAGGAAGCCTAGAAAATATACATACAAAATGTAAATAATTCATATTTCGTCATAAATTAAGCATTGCGTCTTACCAAACGCCATTCCACAAGTTCCTTGAAGCAGGGTTATTGTAATGGCCCAGACAAGTGGACCTCGAACTGGAACTTCGAAAACGATCATCATGAAAACAAACACTAGTGCGGTCTGGCCCACCATCACGACATAATGGGTTATCATATGTGCCGTAATAACTTCTCCCGTGGTGACCCCAGCTACCAATGAGCGGTCCATCATACCCTCCTTCTTTTCCGTAATAAAGGCTGAACCAGTGGAAGCTACTGCCATGAAAAATATGATACTGGGAAGGAACAAACGGTTATCATTTCAATACAATAATAATAATGTCACTATATGAGCAATAAGCAATGCCCTCACCTTAGCACAATTCCTGGTGCCAAGAATTCCATAAAACTGGGATGATCATGTCCATAAACGGGTTCTTCAAACTAACCAAAAATAAACAAAAAATTAAGGTGTTAAAATAAATAATGCATCCAAAGGAAATGTGTAATTTAATTGATTTTCTTACCTGTAGAGGCAAATCTCCTGACGCTGGATCATAGTCACAATCCGACAGTAAAGTTTTCGAAAAGGATTGGAAAGTTTCAAGGAAAATTCTTTGCAAGCTGAAAGCAATCTGTTGATCTGTGTTGAACCAATTCAGCATTTATTCATTAATATAATTAATTATTTCAATCCATCCACTTTATTTATATTTTGTAGACTCACTTGACATATCCATTTTAATCTTGATCCTGGAAGAAGCCAAAGTCTCATTGTCTGCCAAATTTCCAGCAATTCCTCTCTCAATCATGGCTTCAGAAAAGTTGGACGGGAATGAAATATAGCCCCACATGTTCCCCTTCTCAATCTCGTCCCTGGCCATTGCCTCATTTTCATGGAATGTCTAACCATACAAATAAATCAAAGTTAAATTCAACCCTGTCAATAAATAGAGGATATATATAACATTGATTTACCAAGTGTAGTGAATCTTTTGGCAAAAATTTGAGATAGCGACAACTCAAATTGGCCGTTGAACACCCCATCGGTGCATCACACAAGCCCATTGTGGGCATTTCATTATTAATTACACCAACCCTGATATCCCGAGGTTCTCGTCCAATCGCGAGACAGAATAAAATTACTTGAATGGCAGGAAGTAAAAATATAAATAGCATAAACCTGAAATCAAATAATATGCAAATAAAATTTAGCACAACAACTTATAAAATTCCAATATAATTAATTTGTTTGCTTCAAATTAATTATGTTTCCAAAGATTTGCCTACCCGATATTTCGCCACATACAAATAAAATTCTTAAGAATGAGAGCAGTTAATCTATTTGAAGAGTTTTTAAAGTTGAAGGACGACCAAGGGTGTGAAGATGCTAAGCAGTCTGAACAATCTTCTGCAACTTGCTTACAATCCGATGAGTCCTCGTCTGGGTTGGAGGATATGTCCGAACTTGCATCCCCTCCAACACCACCACCCCCTCCACCAACTAATTGTTCATTCGACTGGTGAAAAGCGAGACCCACTATGCCTCCATTCTCTTCTTGTGAAGTTGCATTCATAATATTCTCATCCCCAGTTCGGTGGAATTGACGATTCTTCTCGTTATAGACGGATACAAGATTTATCCCGTTTGGAGGAGGTGATGAGACTGTATTGTTGGAGTTATTGTTGGCATTGTTGATTATGGCGACGGCATTGTTATTGTTGGCTTTGTCTTTCATGCATAATTTGAGAAAGACATCTTCCAGGGAGAGGCATTGATGGACTTTAAGAAGGTTGGGGGGTGAATCTTCCGCAAGTAAGCGACCACTTCGCATAAGCCCGATTCTGTTAGCTTGCTTAGCTTCTTCAATGTAGTGCGTTGTTACTGAAGAAAGTTAAGAAAGATCTAGTTAACTACAACATGTTATTGTATTCTTAATTATTATTAGTGATGCACATACTAATGACTGTGGTTTTTCCAGTGGAGACCAGACTGCTTAAATGGTTCCAAATATTCTGTCTGAGCAAAGGGTCCACACCCACTGTGGGCTCATCTAAAATCAAGATTTCTGGGTCATGGAGCAGCGCCACAGCAAATGAGACGCGACGCTGCTGACCGCCACTAAAATGAAGAGCATTTATATTAATTATTGACACTATTTTAAGTAAAGCAGACCAAACAAAGCACCCTCACTCACCTAAGTGTAACAATTTGTCGATGTGCTGGAGGAAGGTCCAAAAATTTCATAAGGAAAGCCATCTTATTCCCAACTTCATCCCCACTCATGCCATAAATTCTTCCAAAGTATTCCATGGCCTCTCTTATCGAAAATTCTCCGTAGAGAGCAATTTCCTAGAAAAACAGATAAATGCACATAAATGACTTATCCATTTTTAACGAATCTAATAACCATTATATAATTAATACCTGTGGCATGTACCCCACCCTCTTTCCGGGAATCCCACTTTCCAAAGTTCCAGGACGCGCCCCAAATATGAAACAATTTCCTCTGTCCAATCGCCTCATGCCAACAATGCATGCCAATAGCGTCGTTTTTCCACACCCACTCGCACCCAACAAACTATAGCTATTTATTTACGAAACAAAAGAAGAAAATGAGTCATTTCATGAGATTAAATAAGCCATCGCCTCGTCATTGCAATGTCGTTGTGACACTGATTTTGAACAAGCTATTATAATCGGATTATGCTTAAAATTGTAACAGTAACAGTAGAACTTAATAATCACACACACCATCGTCATTCCTGCCCACCAACGTTCCTTGCTCACGTACCATTCATATCGTATTATTCACTCCTCAACAAAATTGCACCATTTCTTATTTCGTAATTACGGAAAATGCAAACAAACATTTCATCCCTCTGTGAATTGAAAGAATTAATGAAGGCCACTCTTCTTCTTCTTCTTATTCTGCCGCATAGAATGAACGATTCTGACTCTGACGATGGTGGACACGGTCACACATTGACTCTTGACCCACATTGCCTAAATTAACTGTTTCTATATACTGTATCCCAGCCTGCCTGCCACCGTTTTCGAATGAGTGTGCACATTTTTCTTTTCTTTAAATAAATACCCTCACTCAGATTAAATGATCGATATTCTGATTATTCTGATTAACAAAGGGAAAGGATTAATTTCCATTTCATTGATAGTTACACCAACATCAACTACATATGCACATGCTCATAGTGTGAGTGAAGCGTTTTCTTGATTGCTTTTTTTAAACTTGATGATAACAAATAGAAGAAACTATATAATATTATTATTATTATTATTATTAACATGCAATAATAATAATAAATAATGAATAATCCTTCCCCGACCTGAAAAGCCTGCCTGGTCATCCTTCTTCTTATCTTATCATTCCATCCATAAGTAAGTAAATAAGAAGGGAAGAGAGTGAAAGTAGTATTAAAAAAATGAATAAAATTGTGGTCGTCAATGTCCATTTTCCTTCTCTACGCATAATATGCATCACATCTCCTTGTATATGAAGCAAACTTCTCTACTTCATCTTATAAAAGAACATGTAAAAGATTATGTGCATTTATTTTTAGCACTTTCCATGGACAGCAGCAAACATGCATCAATTGTAACATGGTTAAAGAAGTCATGCATAAAACACAGTAATCAAACGTTGAACAGAATACTAAACAACCTTGTCTGAATATATTACTATTATTATTGGTATTATCATTATTATTAGTGAGTGCAATGCAGGTTGTTGGTTATTATAGGAAGAAATGACTCGCCGTTTAATAATTGATGGAAATCTTCTGCACAAAGTTCAATGAAAGCTCTCTACTTATTTGATGATCATATGTATTAATTATTAATATAGTTGTTATTGGGTGGAAAAATCCATATAAATATATAACTATACTTACATCGTCCCTTCTCGCACCGTCATATCGAGCCCTTGCAAAACGGGTGTGACTTTTAACCCTTTCCCACTCCCATACTGTTTCCAAGCGCCTTGCACCGAGATTGCGACCCGTTTTGGAGTCTCCATTACGGCGTTGTTGGATGGCTTTGCCTCCGCATTTGCAAGTGGAGGCGACATTTTTAAAGACTCGCCTTTTGGAGTAGGACAAGAAATCACGACGGAAGAAGAACAAGATTCCAAGTTATTGATGTTGTCCTCTCCAAGATTGTTGTTCACGTAGCTGTAAAGAAATATAAAAAACAAAGATATTATTGCAAGCATTGCAAATTGAAAGACGGCAAATTTATAGGGCTCCACAAATAATAACATAAACAAATACATGTATTGCAAAGATTTCAAGTAAACGGATTCATCCACCGGCATGGGAAGAACGGATGATGCAGACCGGTGTTTCAATATATTTGTTTGTTTCGTTTTCTGGTCAAGATTTAATTTTAGCGTGTGTGTATTCATGATCCAAAAAATTGACACGTTTCCACAAACCACTTCATGAATGAATGGATAAGAAATGAAGAAGATATAAAAAACACTGAAGAATTACACTCCTCTTAAAAAAGGAGGCAAATTGAGACAAATATGCCGGTCAACAATAGACAATTGTTGTATTAATTGTTGTATTAATGTTGAATCACAAACAAACTAGTGGATGGATCTTTATCTCCTCGTGCACACCCTCCACTTTGAAGATCTTCAGGTGACTGTCGAGGTTTTGTCGCTAACTCACGCCCATCATCATCTTAGATAGTTAGGCGAGGACTTAACAGAAAGAAATTGTGAAGAAAGAAACTGATCATCAAAACGAAAGATCACTGCAATGCAATGCAACAGACACGCTAAACTATTATTGTCATGTGGAAGAAGAAGAAGAAATAGTTGCAGTAAGAAATTTAGAAGAGAAGAGGTAGAGTGTGTACAGATATATGTGTGTGTGTCTTAAGCAGTCGTAAAAGTGCAAGTAAAGTAAGTGGTCATCTGATGTCACTGGTCTGGTGTCATTATTCTCAAAACAAGCGTGTACCCAACAATGTTACGTATGCAGAGTTTATGAAAATAATTACAATGAGATACATCAAATGACACATAAATCGGATTAAGTTCATCACACTTATAACGAAATCGATGATGAAATGAAGGACACAAAGTCAAGTTTGTACATAATTTCTTAACGATTTTTGAGTAGTAACTATGTATGCATATGTATGTGGCTAATTTGTAATAAAATTTTTACCTGATTATTCGATAGATGCAATCCGAATTCTTTTAAGTAGGTATAATCCCAGAGAAAAACTAACAAATTCACAAGTTCACTATTTTGAATCCATTTGTTTGTACCCAAGTATTAGCCAATAATAAATAATTGATAAGTCCTTAACAAAAAACACAAGTATGCGTCGATACACAGAACACTAACAAAGAATTACACTCGCTCCTGCTACTCAAATTTCAAGTGTGTAACAGACTAATCCTCTTTCTTGTCGAATTAGAATGTTGCCTTAATCACAGAGTTCCATACGAGGACTGAGATTTGACCAGCGGTGTGCATCCTCTTAAGTAATACATATAAATCCAACCCATTAGTCAAGCGTCAATCAAGAGTCGCACACATGCACACACTACTTTGACGCGGAGGTAACTTCTTGGAATATCGCTAATTTACTGTTGCTGGATTGGATTTGGAACGGTTTTTCATCATCCAGTACTTACTTACTACTACTCGTCGTTAAGGGGGAGCCTCTCAGTCTGCTAGGGACTGCTATGTAAAAGTACTGTACTTATGGAAAAAACCTCGCCGGGAGAAAAGGTCGCAGTGGAGGAGCAGGGTGGTAGTTGTCGTGGTGGTGGTGGTGGTGATAGGGACGCGCAAGGTGGACCACTTTTTCCAATCAATCCACCTGCACATCATCTGTAATATATAGGAAACTATGCTAATCCACACAACAAATAAGTCCACACTAGCACTTGGAGGAGGAAAAGGAAACTGTTGTTGAAGCTGAATTGAATGACCGACCGATGATCTGCTATCTGTCATCTAAGGCCAGGTAGGCCAGAGAAGGAAGTAAGTCGAATCAAACTGACCATGGGCTCCACGCCACCACAACCACCACCATCACATTATCATCAGCCCCACAATGATCACCACCACCAATTGACTATCTATTATTCACATGCAAGAATAAATGTCACGGCTCTTTTCTGTACTTACTCGTATTATATTCTGATGATCAATTGGATTGCATAATAACAGACGAATACAACAACTAACTATACAACCGTTTAGTTTTTAGCTATGTATAGCATCCGCATTATTATTTATCACGGCGGAGGTGACTGGGAAGTGGATTGGACGACATCCTTGACATCCTTCAAGGCGCTCCAATCCCTTCCAAGTTAAATATGAATAAGAAGTCTTACCAAATAAATAGTCTATGTAATACACGGTGATGATGTAGTGCATCGCGATTTGTATATATTGTGTCATATCATCTAATAACTCTCATTATCTAATAGACCTGTTTCTTTCTTATTTCCGTCCACAACAGTCAAAGAATGCAATACATAATGAACAATGATATAATATGCTTCCGGAAGTGGAATACATACGTGGTTGGTTGCTTGTTGGTGTATCTATGCAGTATATAGTTCAATCATACCTTATTCTGGCTTTGTCGTGGTCGTCGTCGTCATTATTCCACCCCATAATAATTATATTTCACTGAAATCAAATCAACAATTGCGTCAAACAACAAAGCCCGCACTAACTAGATAGATTATGTATAAGATTGATAATGTTGGATTTACGTACACACAGAATAGAACTGGACAATTTAATATGATTTTTTTAAATACATCATAGTATTATTTATGACATGATTCTTCTTATTACGTGTTTCTCATTTGTGTCAAACAACAATTTATCGTCCCCCAATTCACTTGCTAATTAAATGGATAAATACTATTCCACTTTTTCCAATAATTGTTTCTGTGCACTATATTGCATAAATAATGAAAGTAAATAAGTGCCAGGAAGTGGAAAAGCTATGTGTCTATATAGAAATATGGCAAATAGAGACAGACTGCAAAGAGAGAGATGTGAAATTCACAATATCTTTAAGTTATTTCTTGTGAGAATATACTCTATCTCTCGTAATTTGAATAATGGACTGTGATTATTATTGCTACCCAAATTTTGAGTCTCAACTTCCTAAAAGTGTAGAAGAAGACGAAGTACTTGAAGAACAACTTGAAGCTTATTGAGAAAAACGGGACATTATTGTATACCTTAACCTAATCTGGAGTACTTAAATATTCCTATGCAAATTTTATTAGCCCATGAATGAATGATTACCACCGCACCACATTTACAGATACACTATTGTGTGTAACTATTGCACTAATGCGAAAGAGGAGTCAGTTCAATCCGGACTTTGTCAAGTGCATGGCGTCACAAAAATTCCAACTCTTAAGAAAAATTAACTAAAACAATCAAATTCTCAAATTCCTCACATATACCAAAAATAAACTAACAATGCTCCAAAAATCAGTAATAAATGAGAGAAACAATAAAATTCACTCATTCATGGTTACATAAATTGATCCAGTTTGAAAAGAATTCTTTCATAGGTACTGCGCACAATTCTTATCGATGGATGTCCTGTCATAAAATATGTCATAAAAAGAAGTAACAAATGGGGTCTTGGATTTCCTTTCTTAAACAATTGGTCCATTTTATAATAATGGAAATAGCATGCATGCAAACGCAAACAGTGATGAAAATGAAATTATAACATCGTTTATTTGTCCTGCGCCCACTGGATTTTTCAAATCATTGTGTTAATTGTGTGTGCCTCCTGTTTTTCCCTACTGACTATGAATGAATGCTTTGGAATTTCCTGCGATGATGTTACATGCTTCTTCTCCTGCTAATTATGAATTAATAAAAGTATATATCATAAAATACTTACATCGTAATTATTTCATTGTCACCTTCACCCAGCCCAAGCAGAACCACTTTACTCATCCGCACATGTGTGTGTCTCAGTTGATGTGGGTCTCTCTGAGAAATATTTCATGTTTGCTAATGTCAATGTCAGTGCTATGTCTCGAGGAGAACTGGTCAATTATTTCCATCATGTCATCAGCATTTTAAGCGTTTGGTCGCCTTTTCTTCCTTTTTACTTCGTAATATACAAGGAAAAGATATTATATGTAATACAAATTATTCCGTATACAAATATGACGTGTTTGCGTCCTACCTCGATTACATTACATTACATTACATTGACTGCGGACTGGATAACAATAATAATAATAATAATAATATGTAACTGTTGATGTGTGCAATTCTCTCCAACGGTTCTAATGCAAAACAAGTTTTTTTTGTAAGTAAGGATTTGACAGAGATTGAGGTTGTTTACTTATTTATTCTGTAAGTTTGAGGTTCAAGATTTTGGTCGTAGCATCATCATGTAGTTTTTTAACCGATGTATTACTGCGCGTGTACAGATTACTCAGTAATTAATAATGAATTCTGTTTAAATTAAAATCACAATTAAATAAGTAAGTATGTAAATAAATAAATATTATATCGTAATTAATTAATTAATTAAATTCCAATCTGGACTTCCTGTTTGATTTCATGCCCTTCTTCGTTCTCCAAAGGTAAACTGATGTGTTCATATTCTCTGTGTCCTTCTCCGAAATCAGTGGCAGCGTCTCCACTCCCGTGCAGGATCCATTTCGTCGTCAACAATCCCTCGACCCCAACCGGACCCCGGGCGTGAATTCGACCTGTACTGATCCCCACTTCCGCTCCAAGTCCGAACCGATATCCGTCCGCGAAACGGGAAGATGCATTGTGAAATACGCAAGCGGAATCAACACGCTTCAAAAATTCTCGGGCTGATTTTTCTATTATTCACATAAAAAGATAGAAGGCTTTAGTTTTGTATAGATTTTTTGCAGTTTTTTTTGCAATGTTAAGGCTGTGCAAAAAAATAATGAACTATTCAGTAAATAATAAGCCCACTCAAGTACGGAAAAGTGAGCGTTATTATTATTAAATAATGCACATCCCTGTTTATTGTGTGTCGCTTATTATGTAACACCACCTCTTCAATAAAGTTCTCTAATAAAGTTTCAGATGCATGCATCCATTTCATTCTTAATCCTAATTTATGGCATCATGTGCAATGTGCATCATCATCATCTCTTAATCCGAGAATATCTGTAATGCGTGTGCAAAATCTTGCGCAAATTTCCTACAAGTTGATTCACCTTATATATCCACTATACTTATATACCCTTCGCAGAATTAGAATTGCATGTAAATACAATTATGTACGTATATGTTGCAAGTTCATTCCTTATTCCTTGTGCAAGATTATAGATTATGAGTATGAGTGAATTGAATTCCTCACCATTTTCCGTAACAATGACATCAGTATGTGAAGAACCGTAGGTATTGATGTGGTCAACTGCTCCCAACACATCAGACACAATTTCTATCGTCACTGCCAATCTGCTGTACTCGGTTCGCAGGGATTTTGCTGGAGGTGGACCGAATGTCAATTCTTTTGAGAGGGATGGACCAGAGTAAATTTCAACCTGGAGAAAAAAAAATACTAATACAAATTCAAATCAAACAAAATACATAAGTTTGGGTTTTATCCATAAATTAATATGACGCTGTTGTGGACATTCATTTTAATCACAGAAGAAATTAAGGACCAACCTTGACAGTACGTTACAGGGTGCATTATGTTATGCACAGAATGCGAATAACAAATTAGTAATTGTTGCTCAAAAAATTATCACTTTTTCTGATTCGGCTAATTTAAGGCACGGTTTGTTACTATCCAATGTATTATTGACATAATAATGAGCATGGCCTGGTGGTGGTCTTCACAATGACAATATAATTATTACGCAATACGTATTATCCAAGAATTAAATTAATAAATAATTTAGATTTTTGACCATCAATTCACACTTGGAATGTACTAGCGTTCATTTGAGTGGTGATCGTGTCTGATGTTGGATGTATGTACGATAAAAGAAGTAAAGGTAAAAAGAAATCCATACGTTTTGAGCTTTAAGCATGTCACACAAATTCGCAAAGAAATTCTTCTTTCCGAGTAAATTTCTGTGAATGAGAATCGTTTCAGCGGCATTACATGCGGCTGGATAACTGCATTTCGAATCTTTGACTATATGAAAAAAAAACAACAATTGTAAAATTCTCAATTTTGTTGTTTGTTAATTCATAATGACTCACCGATATGTAACGCCTTATCAAGATCGGCATCCGTGTCCACAAAAATGTGGCAGATTCCTTCCGCATGACCCAGAACGGGGACCCCTTGAGCTTGTCTGGTTACTTGGCGTACGAGTTCATTTGATCCCCTCGGAATTATTAAGTCCACCATGCCCAGTCCCACTATTTCACCAACATCTTCACGGGAAGTTACCTGCGCAATAATTATTATAATATTATTATTATTGTTTGCAAATTCGCAAATTTCCTTGCAAATTATGCAATAAGTATAAAATACTGAAATTATGACATTGCAGTTTTATTTTTTTAAAGTAAGTTTTGCTTGCATTACCATTTGAATCGAATTCTGTACTCCATGTAACAAAAGAGCTTCGGTGACAATGGACATGAGCGCATTGTTGGTGTTGGTCGCTTCGCTTCCCCCTTTCAACACGAGGCCGTTTGCCGACGCTATGGCCAACGATGCAATCTGCAATAGAAATTAATTGTAAAGAAAAGTTTGATTAAATAAATAAACCTAACGCATATTTATAAGTATATTGCTAAAAGTTTCCCTCGTTATTGCAAAACGGTTTAAAATGTGGATTAATTGCAACTGTATTTCAAATAAAGATATGGAAGCAGGAAGCAGATGAAGCTTATTTTAAAAGGAGAATTTTGATTTCATGAAGAAATGATTCTTAAATACAATTACGAGTACTTCGCATTTGCCACTCACTGATGATATTACATATTATGATGCATCGTGATCATAATCATTAAATAATAATCGACTTGTAACGTTATTGTAATTGTAACGTTGTTATTACATTTGAAATAATTTCCCACTTTAAAGATCTCTCACTGAATTACATGGCAAAATATCGCACAATGAATTCTTTTCTTACTTGAGGCAAACAGTCCGGCCGTGATTCAAAAATAACTAAAAGTAGTCCAATAGGGACCGTGGTTTGTTGCAATTCTAATCCCTTTGCTAACAATGTGCGTCGTAACGTTCTTCCCACCAAGTGAACCGAGTCATGGGCAAGATGGCGAAGACCTTGAAGGGACAAATTATTGAAATATAGGAAAATCTTATGCATACATTTTGAATTATTTTCTACATACCTATTGCTAAACTTTCAATTTTGCCATCATCCAATTTCAACCTGTCACAAATTGCAGATTGCAAATTGTTCGCTTCAGCCATCTCCAAGTCGCGGTCATTTGCTATTTTAATATCTGGCTTTTTAGACACCAACAATTCCGCCATGTTTAAAATAATATCGGATCGCTGAGTCCCAGTCAAATTGTAAAGTTGACGACCTCCTTCCTTTGCTGAAAAAAACGAATAATTCCGAAATTATTAATTAATTATACACATTAGTTAATTCATTTTAGAACACACCCAATTCCGCAATATGTTCGGGTGACCTAGTTCCGAGTGGTTGAGTGGTAAAGAGTGTACCAATCCTCCTACCATTAATAACATTGCTGAGTGACCCTTCCTTCGCTCCGTTACAAATGACGACAGGAATGCCCTGATTAAGAGCCCAAGTAGCTGCGGATACCTGTAGATGTGGGAACTTAAAATGGAGCCGTATATATGAATACATCCCAAATTTCGTCACCCCCCTTCCCCCCCTTATAGAATGATTAGTGGTGACCAACCTTGCTCTGCATCCCACCACTCCCCACCCGGGACATTGCCCCATACCGAACACTACTCGAGTTAAGAGATGGACAGTACGTGTGCATAAGACGGGATCCATCCAAGCCGGGTGGACCTGTGAAGACACCTTCCACATCGGACATAAGTACCATTAAATCTGCACGGACTTCGGCAGAGAGGAGGGCGGCCAAGCTGTCATTGTCATTCACTGTGATGTCCTGGAAGGATTTATTTGGTTGCAAAATTTCCACAGCTACTTTGTAACAACTTAATGCAGAATAGGTACAATAGTTTCTCATAGTTCGTACCCCTTCCAGAGCGTCATAAACTTGTGGTGGAGCAGCAACTGCATCATTTGTATTCACGATGGGCACAATATTCAACGCCAAGAGTTCGGACATGGTTTGAAACAAGTGCTTTCTTGTATAATCGTCAGAAAAGTCGGATTTTGTAACTAAAACCTGACATTAAATTTAATTACATCAGGTAAAACTAGAAAAAATATAGTATGCAATGATAACTATGCGCACCACACCTGTGCTATTCGAACCCCATACTGAGCAAACATGGCTTCATACAGTGACATGAGTCCCGACTGCCCCACAGCAGCAGCAGCTCTTGGTTCTAATACAACTTTCCCATGAACAGAAGGAGTTTTGGAATGAAGCGTTTCTCTCATCGACATGGACATGACTAATTCCTGGGCTAGCTTCTGTTTTCCAAAGGCAACCGCCCCACTGGTCACCATTATGCATTCACGTCCACTATTTTGGAGAGATGCCACCTAAACACAAATAAAAATGTTTAGGTAATTATCTATTGCATATTTAAATTGTTGGTTAATTACCTGTTCAACCAGGGCTGCCACACGACCCAAGGCAAGACCACAATTGTCCTCCCGAGTGAGAACGGCACTCCCCACTTTCACCACAATTCTTCTTGCAGATGCCAAATCAGATCGGGATTGAAGGGGTCGATTAAAATTGAGCATGTTTTGAGAACTACTCCCCGCATTCGCAACTTTCATGAGATCATGGAGTGGTGGGAATGAGGTGGAAATTCCTCTCTATACAAATTAATTGCATTATTTGTTATTCATGCAAAATAATTGTTAGGAATGAATAAATAAATGAAAGATTTCACAAAACTTACCACCATCAAAAACTTGACTCGATTTGTGACCATTGCTGATTTTGGGAACTGCCTCAAAAGTGCGGAAATTTGTCTGGATAACATTTTAATCTCCGGAAATGTCTTTATCCGTATAATTACAAATTTAAAAAATAATTATATGATTCAAACTTTTGCTTCTTTTACACCTTAACAATCAATCACATTCCATGAAATGAATTATTTCAGTTATTTCAATTATTGACACTATTTCACTATATGCACGCTATGCAATGTAAAATACAATATCCAACCAACCAAATCTGGTCAAAGCAGTAATGATCACTGGATCTGCCTCACTTGAACATTGAACACAAAGCCATATTGATCAAATCAGGAACGCAGAGTCAGAACGTGCTATTTATTTACACTTTAACTTATTAATGGTTTGGTTGATGATGACCACTAACTGTACTTATGTATTGATTACACTACCCTGAGAAAAGCGAATGAAGGGTTAAAGGGCATTGTATGCAGTATTTATATATCTACCAAGACATTCAAAAAGTGGTAATAAATGTAATGCGTATTAACAAGTTTTATTCCATATATTAATATACAAAAAAGTTAACACTTTAACACTCTCATACTTAACTTAACTTTAATTTTTGGGTTCTTTGGCATCATCATCATCATCTTAGCATGCATCGGGCATCCCACTTTTCGTGGTGTGTGATATGGTAGAAGAATATTGCTACTTACAGTTATTGAGGCTGCGATTATTATTGGGGATGATAAGCAAAATAAATATTTCATAACTGCCTTAAATAACCTACATCCATCCATGTCCATCCATTCATTCAGGACATGATGGAAGAATACCTACTCTCACAAAAGGTAAAGAAATATGAATAACCTTTTTAGGAGTTCTTTTGTTATATAGTTATTTTCCACCACACGGACAAACTGGACTTAAGGCCTCATATAAATTCCATGTTCATAGATTGTATGTATAAATAAATCAATATTATGCATGTATTTTTTAAACAAAATACAGTTTTAAGACCACGATGACACCGACTGGCTAAACTTTTCCATTATTTTCAGGAAGAAATAATAAATTCCCAGTTATTGAATGGTATATATAAGTACCCAAACTATAGGTATTTATTTTATTGCGGGTGTTAATTGAAAAAGTGGTCATACCATAATCATCATCTAAGTAGAAATAAATATATTATTTTAAAGTAAACCGAGGACACAATTAATACATCATCCATTTAAACATGTTGTTTTTATATTGTTGTTGTTGTTGTGTTATTATTATCAGTATTTATTATACTAAAACGTCATTAAATCGGAACAAAAAAACACTTAATCGTCATCATCATCCTCAAAACCTTTGTAGACTTGCACTTGAGCCAAAGCTTGGGCAGTTCCTTCCGCATTTTTAGCCACACAATAATATGTTCCTTGACGTTTTGGATTCACAGCAATAATTTGTATCCTGCGTAATCAATTAAGGAGAAAAATATATTATTATAAGTTATTTAAATAAATAAAACGCATCTTCTCCAAAACTTACCAACTTGTCGTCATAATTTGCTCCGGACCACCCCTAACAACAACAACTATTCCGGAATCATCTCCTGTGGACAAATATTTATAATTATGCATTAAATATTGGAATCAGATTAATTCCTATAATATCTGTAATTCTGTTACCTGGAAGTATTAAAGGTAAACTTGTGGAAGCTGCACCCTCAGCAAGAAATTCCCAATGGAGTATAGGGGCTAAATATATATATATATATACGAGTAATGGGTGAAATTACACGATTTCCAAATTTTTAAATATAATGCATGCACTTTAAACTTAACATACCTGGATAAGCTCTAACTTCACAACTGAGAGAGACGTCTTCTCCGACAGCAACAGTGGCGTTTTCAACAGGTGTAGTCATGACAGGGGCTGAATATATATTCACAATATTCAAAATATTTAAGGTTACAATATGCTCCCTTATAATTACTTCTATAAGTGCATATAACCTGAAACACATGGACTCCAACTTGTGACCATTAAACCAATCTTAGAATGCGCTGCTTCCCTTAGTTTGCATTCACTCATATAAGTTTGATGATCATTTCCACACACGATCCGTTTATCCCGACATTCGCAAAGGGCTTCTCTAGGTTCCTGATGGAGTAAAATAACCACACTTCATAAAAAGACCATGTGTAATAGTATTGATTAAATAATCTTAATTTGGATACCGTTGGATCCAAATCATTGCGTAGCAAGCAATCCAAATGTGGTCCACAAATCCCCACGTCTGGATTATATGGCAAGTTTAGTGATGCATTAAAGCATCTATTTCCTTCCAACGCTCCACAAACGTAGCAACACGAACATCGATCCAATACCTGCATGGATAAGTCATGTATAATGCCTCTGCAAACCTAGCGCAATTAAAGTCAGACAAGTTAATTACCAATCCGTTTTGACAACTGGAGTCCTTGACCACGTTGCACTCTTCCTGGTCACATTCATCACAGCCTGCCACTGTCGAAGGGGCTCCAGTTCCTGCAAAGTTGTTTGCTCGTAATTTTTTATTACTTTTTGGAGCACGTGTACTTGTACTGGTTGTCGACTCTTCTGTGGTCACCACTTCTTCTACATTCAAATTGTTAACTTCACTAGTTGCCTCTGCTATTACAATGTCCTGAGTTGTGCCTTCGTCAGCATCATCCCCACCACCGGTACTACCACCACCACCACCACTTCCTTCTAATGTTGACGCTGTAATTGTCGTAGTCGTAGTGGGGGTTGTGGTGCCCAGTTCTACCTTAGCTTTTGTCCCTGTTCCCGTCTTTTTCTCCTGATGGCTGAAGCTAACTTTGACCTAACTTTGGATCCCCTTGATACCTCGGGCGATTGCGGTTCTCCGTAAATAGCCATTATTGTCAGGATAAGAAAAAAAGCTAGAAAAATTGTACATGCGGTGAGCTTGGCCATTTTGCAGGATGCGGAACAACAACAAGTCGATCTTATTCGTAGAGGTCTTTCACTGGAAGAGGTTGTTGAAGTGGTTTGGACTGGAAATGGTGTGGATGACACTTGCTGTTGTCGTCGGTGTTGTGTAGTGGATGATGGTGGTGGTGGGTGCTGGTGATGATAAGTCTTGTTCTTGTTCCATTCTTTGAACTTAACTGTATAAGAATGCGATAGTTCTTCCTGTTCCGTTATACCAATATAATATAATAACATCAATACATATATGGATGCAAGTGTCAGTAAAGTGTGCAAATACTGATGATGAACCAATTCATGAATATCTATTTTTTACTGCTTTATTACATCTGG
>JAQFZJ010000604.1:0-21032 GCA_034695645.1 Folsomia fimetaria
CGCCAATATAATCCGCAATCTCCTTTCTTGCTTTTAATGCCAATTCTGTCTTTTTCTTCTCCTTGATAATTGTATAAGATAATTATAATTACCATAAATGTAAGAGTAATTAGCAATAAAATAATCGATAGACAGGAAAAGTTGCACCCGAGTAAAATTCTTACCAGCAATTTGAGGCGATTAACAGCCAACCTCAGATTTGTTTTTAATTTGGGGTAGTTCGGTCCGGATGAAGACATTGTATTTTGTTTTTAAAATATTCCAATTCCAATCACACCACACCTGTCAACACATCAAAATCAATGAGATTTATGAACAACGTAACGTAACATAATTGACTTAACTAACAAAGCAGAGAAACACTACACACTAACTGAAGAATAAACGAAGTATAGTAATACTAATTACATAACTAAATGAATAAATTACTTACTCGTCGTATCTCCGGCTTTTACAAATGACGACTGCAAGATCCAGTAAGAATAAGAAGTGTAGATTGTGACGGTGTGTTTGTTTTGTTGTGAGTGTGTAACAGATGTAGTATGGGTACGCTTGATGTTGGATTTGGAAGGAGCGCAGACAGTGGCTGCATTTAGTCGCTTGTGCTCACTAAACCACGCTTAAACCTAATCCAACTTTAATCGGACTATGTGGGGGCGCAGAATTGACCCTTCTAAAAAGGCTTAAGTATGGTTTAAAACCGGATTAGGCTTAAGCCATATATAAGCCAAGGGCGGAGAATGAGGCCCCTGTACTGTGAAATGAAGGGTTTAAATATAAATAAATAATGACTTTCTCCTCCTCCTTTCTCTTCCTCCTAGTTTATATATATATCGAATTTTTCGCAAATTATTGAACCTTATTTCATTTCATTTCAATATGAAATGAGAATATTTCATGTTGGTCATTTATTTGAAAGTACAAAAGTCTATATTCGTACAATTTGAATAACTGGACAAATATACACAGTGTGGAAATCTATCTGTCTATCTTGACTAAAATCCTTCCTTTGCTATGCATGTACGCATACTTTCCATGTTTATTTTTCATTATTTATTACAACAGCAAGCTTATCACACGCAGATTGCTTGGCATTATAAATGAATCTTCTCGCAACAGAAGAAGAAGAGGGCCCCAAATTTTCGGCAGTTGTCATTTGCACATTACTACACAATGACATAACACAGTGCTATGAATACATACCATCACTAGAACCAGAACAAAAGTTGAGTGGAGTAGTCATGTGCCAGCATTAATTTATAATTGACACGCTCTCCAAAATCCGAACTTATGGAACTGGAGCAAAGTAAAAGAAGAGGATAATGAGAATGTGGATGTAGCACTTTCTTTCCTCCACATCCGTCCGTTCGTCATTCGCATTCATTTTAAATTATACGGGCAAAAGACAAGACAAAATACAGAGACTGGAATTTCTGCTGTGGATCCTTTCAGCAACTCGATGAGAGCTTGGTTTATTTTTTGAAAGTTTGGGTTTGTTTGCATCTCTAATTTGATTGCAATTTTTTATTTACATTGTGTTTGATGTTCTTGGGCACAATTCAATTAAATGTTGCAGTGTAGTTTATGTATGTAGCCACGGGTGAGCATGTTGGTTGGGTTGGTGAAGAATATATGTATATGTTTTGTTTTGTGAAAGGCTGTAGTGAAGAAAGCGAAAACTAAAAAATGAAATATCACAGTGCTTTTCCAATGTTATGCAAATTATAGTGTTTCATTTCATATAAAAATGCTAAAGCAGCGCAGAAAATAATTAATATGTAAGCATTTATCCATACATGGATGACGTGACGTAGGTAGGAAATCGGAAGGTATAGGTATGTGCATAATTATGCTGTATTTTATATAATTTGGAAGCATTATACATAATACGATGTAACTTATATTACGCATTTCATTTCTTTAGTCATTTGATAAAATAATGATGTACGTATAATAGAAATGATTCAAGTCAAACTTGAATGATTCGAATTTGTTGACGACAGTATATTAAAATTCTGAGAAGACGGCTAAGAAGATCAATATTGAAGCATCCAAATAGGCTAGAAAAGGAATAACGTTATATAACATTGCTGCTTGCTACTGCCTCAGTTTATATACATACAACTTTGTCAGTATTAGTTATTGTTGGTTGTTAGCAAAATTGAAATAAAACTTCAAAGCTGTATGTATCCTCCTCCTCCTCCTCCTCCTGAAGCCAACTCACTCACATAGTCTTGAAACTTCAAAAAGAATCGGATTCATTAGAAGGTTTAAGGTTTATTTTATGGTTCCGAGTTAACTTAAGTTTTTACTACTTTTATGAGATTCAAGTAGAAGTAAAGTAAAGTAAGGCAGCACAGAAAAGAAAGATTTCTTCGTCCCTGTGCTGTGCTTGTGCTCTGCTGTACAATCATCCATCCTTGTTTGCTTCTTCTACTTCTACGGTGAAGAATAGAGAGGCATCAGGTAATGGAAAAGTGAGAAGGGATCGTTACGTTCCATTTAGTCCTCTGTTCTGTGTAAATGATGTTTCTCGGGTGTAAATCTTGAAATCTTTCCCTCAAACAGACGGCTTTTTTCTCCTCTGCTATAAAATTTAACCTAACATCGTAACATGCAACACACAGCACAGTCTCTACTTTGTAATAGAAGAATGTTGTGCAGAGAATGCAAATGATGGTTTCCTCCTATTTTTGCATCGTTCGTAACACAATGTATTCAAGAGAATTATTAGATTGCTACTACTACTACAAAATGCTACTGCTATACCGGTTGGTTATTCGGTCGATAGTCTTAGTTCATGATTAAGCCTTTGACGATGATGGAGATAGTGGAGCAAGCAGAATGTTGCTCTCGAACTGAACTGGGATTGGATTTTTTTGTGTGAGTCCACATAAGAAAAAGAGAGAATGGATGGATGGTGTTGCTTTTAGTATGTTCAGGTCCATTTCCCAAGAAGCTCCCCGAGAAATAAGAATGCGCTCTTTTTCTTTTACAGTATATCTTCTATTCAACAATTGGACGTAGTATGTAACTACAACAGACCTAGTCACGCATTATTATAATTTACTGTAGTTTGCTTTGCTTTGCTTTCTGTATTATTATTATAGTCACTGTGTAACTGTAGGCGGTGATGGTGGTGTAGTTTCTGTAGTTTGCGACGACACGGTACACTGAATTTTTGTTCACTTAAGTTTCTTCTTCAGAGGGTGTTGGAGTTTCATTGTTCCGAGATTTATGTTCCATCGTCAGGAAATAGCTTCTGTTGTGTACGCTTTTCTTCTTCTTGGTCAATATTGAATATGCATCCACAACCGACTTAGACTTTTAGTTGAGAAAGGGGAAACCAAAATGCCGAAACCAAACAAATGTTTAGCATTAGTAGGGAACAAGAAAAGAGTAATATGTAGGATATTAGCATGTGGGCGTATTATTGAAAGTTTTGCTATGAAATGAAATGAATGGTTCATGATGATGGTTGGTTGGTTGGTGGAGGAGGACTACTGTACTGTTGACTGTCTTCAAATCTTTTATTCTCATAATCTCGTATTTTGTATGTATAAAGAACTACAATTTTATGCACAAGGAGAGAAAAGTAAAGAAAAGTAAAGTGAAATGAAAATAGGACGAAGACGAGAGTTGTTAACGTGCCTTTGTTATGTATTCCTTCATGCCATTATTATACAAGTTACTTATCTGAATGCTTGTGCCTTTACTTTAGTGTGGAAATAGTATACGATTTCAAATAGAAAGTGACAGGAACAGAAACATTCAACAGTGTGGCAAATCGAATGCTCATTCGTGGGTTGGTTACTTACTTGGTTGGTGGATGATGATGGTAGTGGTGGTATTTTGAGCCTGGTGGTGTTTTTAGCTTAGATTTCAGAAGAGAATGAAGAAGATGGGATTTTTTTCATCACCTTTATTTATTTCCATTCCTCCTTGTTTTGTTCTCAAAAGTTTCAGACTTTTAGTTCGGTATTGGATTTGGTAAATTGCTCAGAGAAGAAGAAAATAAAAGACGAGTTTTTTTCTTCTTATTTTTCGTGGTCTTCCGTTTATCATGCATTTCTTTCTATAATAGAAAAAAGTTTACTGTGTCAATGTCTGTAGTCTGTGTCTGCGTCTTCTATGTATAGTTTGTTTGTTACATATGGATGTGCAGGATGAGTCATCATTACACGATCTACGAACAATGCTAATTTTTTTAGCGTACGACTTTCACCGCGTACTTTCTGTAAAATATGCAGACTTGAAAATGAATTTCATTACATTGTAATGGAATAATTTGCCATGCAAATGGTGATGATGGTGATGATGATCGGGGTATTTTACATTGGTTTTATATTTCGCAATTTGTTGTATCATCATCAATGCATGCGGTCTATTTGTATTTGTATCAGTCAATTCAATCCCGAATTGCTGATAGTGTTGGTTGATGGGATGGAATAATGTGGATGTGGTTTGTGGCAGTGCTGATGGGAATAGATTTGCTTTCCTTTTCTCCATCCATTGTGAGCAGTGAACAGAGAATTGAAGTGCGTTGATGGCCTGGGAAAGTATTGCGAAATAGGAATTGAGAATTCAGTGGTGCATTGAAATGAGCCCTTCTCCCATGGCAGGCAGGCAAGTTAGTAGTCTTGTGCTGAGAAACTGAATCAGGGTGGGTGGATTGGATGGACGTAAACGTAGGCAGAACTAGAAGAGTTGATGCTCTGCAGTTAAATAGATAGATAGGATGCTTTCTCTCTGCTCTGCTTGCTTCATGCACTGCACAGTCAGCCATTTGGTGGTTCTACTTCTACTTCTGTTCTGTAGTGGCAACGGTAGCAGTAAATGTAATCTAATTCAAATGTCAAATGTGGATGTAAATGGGAATTCTGCCTTCCACTTCTACGACTACTTCATAATAATCTGGATTTTAAAGGTTCTATTTGTTCTTCACTCACTTGAGTGAATTGAACGTTTTGCATATCATATTTACTTTTGCACACTATGATGACATTACTACTAGACACACACCCACCAGTTATATGCATAAGTATGGTGGATTTGATGGGGGAAATAAACGAAGGTAGAACCAAGTTGGATATGCGCCTACTTCGAGTCAACAGATGCAAATGAAATGTATGTAGATTGCAGATAGATTATGGAAATTTCAAAATTTTCGACTTGGAAGAACTAACTCCTTTTCCCTACTTTTAAATAGCTTTGTTCACTCACGGTGGTAAAAGACAATGACACTGCAAAGTTTGTTGGCACACTTAAAGTAAATTTAGTCACCTATGCTGCGACCACCATCACGACGCTTTAATGTCACTACCTGTAATATTGGATTCTTGGAGTGGAGAAAGTCCTACTTTTTTTAAGCGACTGCCTTATGATGCCCGATTGTAATTATTAGCCTATCATAATAATAATAATAAAAAAGGCGATTTTAGTTTGATGCGATTGTGCCTTCAACATAAAAATCGAATATATGTACCACTTTTGAGAGTTCCCCCCCCAGATAAAACCCGAACTGGTGTGTACATGCAACCTGTAGCAAATTATTGAAAACTTTTTTTTCACTCTACAACATACGGATTCGAGTAGCTGGACCAGAATAGAAATCACGGATAATGGAGGAAAATAAATGTATTGATTGTTTGATAGTGAAATAGAAAGTTTGCATTACATATTGCTTCCACCCGAATCCAATCCAACTTTCCAGTTTTCAGTTCAGTTAGTTGAACAAGGGGAGCGAGGAGCTCTCCTCGTTGAGCCTTACTTACCCGTTCGTTGTCACAATGCAATGCAATGCAATGTAGTGAATATCTGTAGTAAAGTTGGGCTTTGGAGTGAAAAAGTTAGCGGGTAGGGCTGGAGAAAGTGGAATTTTGTACTTTGCAGTTTGTTGTGTTATTGTGAAATGCATGTGAATTCTGAACAAGGACAAGAGTTGAGGAGAGCTGAGTGGAGGAGTGGGATGTGAAACTATTTTATATGAATGGGATGGTGTAAAAGAAGAAGGTTTGTATGTGTGAATAGGGCAGATAGTTAGTGTATTGTGTATTTTGTAAGCATTGCATTGCATTCATTGTATTTGGTTGTGTATGTATTTCTGAGCTTGGAAGGGAGATGAGACTGCATCACACACCATATTCCATACATACCACCACCATTGGAAGAAGAAGAGAGAGGCGAGAAGAAACGATGAGTGAAAATACGCTGGGGGTCTATTTGGCATTGTAGACAGATTGTAGAACACGGAGAAAGTCTCTTTGTATTCTCTGATTTATTTTGGCCTTGCTGTCATAAATCTATATAATAGAGCAGCCCTACCTTCACTTCACATGTTGTTATTGATGTGATCCTCTCTTCAAATCTCTCTTACTTGCACATATTCCCCATTTGCCTTGCCTTGCCACTCTTCTAGTAGTAGTCACACCAAATAATTCCAAACAAACAACCGTAAATTCTAGTGTTATGTTATTTCTAGAGTCATATATATATGAAATAATAGAAAATTGTATATAAAGCTCATACTTTCTCCTCAGATTCTTCTTCCATATTTCTAGCTTAGGTCCATATTCTCACAGGAATTATTCAACACTGTGTCTTCTTCTTATTTTCTCTATTATGGATGGTATACAAGGTGAACAGGTTTTTTTACCTCGTTCATGTCGTCCTTCGTTCTATCTATTCTACTTGACTTACATATACTTATACTTACTGGTTGTAACATTTCCACAACACATTAAATACCTTTATGGTCTGTTTTGTGTCTTGTGTGTGTGCTTTGAGGTAAAATCATGTTCCGTGCTTTCTCCAATAATGAACTGAGCTTTCTCTCTATGAGTAATTTCAGAATGTAGAAGAATTGACCATCAATTAATTAGTATAGTATAGGACGTACATGTTTTTATGATAGTGTACTTTTACACTACAATAGTCTTCAACTCTGGAAGAAATGAAATTCGCATGCCGGTTAAAATAACATTCAACATTCAAACGTACGTGTAAAAAAAGCAGTCAACTCAACAGGGCGGTGGTGGGTCGGTGGCAATTCATGGAGTTTGTGTACTCAGCTTACTCTTTCATATCTTGCTGTCATAACAAGGGATCAGATAAGTGGCAGGCAGGAGGAGAGCGCAAATGTATCATCTGACGGGTTGATTTACTTGCGTCGAATGATACTTTATGTTATTAAGAGTTAGGAAAGGAATGATAAGAAGTGCTCGGTTTCTTCCTAGTATCGCACAGTATTTCTGTAGGTCTATCTGTCTAGGCACAAACAGAGAGGAATTTCTAGTGGGGCATACTCAACGAGTCATTTCAGACCGTACCGAGTGAGAGAAAATGTTTTGAGTGGTAGAAGAAGAAGAGGAAATGGAAAGCAGATGATGATGATGATTCTTTTAAGATAACTGTTATTACAGCAGAGTACAATATGTATGCACATGATGTACCATTAGAAAAAATGTGTATGCTTCCCGTAATTGCATTCCTCCTGGAAAATCAGGTAATATAAATTGTGTGTTGAACATTACGATTTATAATAATAAGAAATAATGGTTTGGTTAGTTTAGTGGAGCAAATGATGTTATGCAAAAAGCATGCCTATTTCTTTAATGTTCGGTTAATGGGCAATGTTGAGTTGAGTAGAAAGGGAACGTAGCAGAATTAATGTCTTGGATAATTTTCTGGAAACGATCCTAAGATTATTACAACATGATCTTATCTCATAGGAGAAGGAGAAGGCGCTGTTTTTGCTATCGAACAAAACCAAAGTATAGTAAAGTGTATGGATGAAACATGTAGCACCATTATGTAGACTTGTACAGTATTGCAGAGTACAGTAAGGACTGATGACGCTGATGATAACGAATTAGTGAGATAAATGTGTTCTACATGGTGGAAATTATGGGTGTGGCTGGCTGGCTGTGGTTGGTGTCTGAGTTTGTTGAATGACATTACTTGTTCGTATGTATGTATGGCTATGTATTATGAAGATTATGTATTACAAGTGTTGCACATAAGTGTCGTACGAACAGATACAAATTCCCCACTTAATGAAATTGTACATGTTGAGTGCTTGGAGAAAGTGCGAATTTCTATATATTTTAGATTGTTTCATATTAATAATAATAAGAATGTCTGCAAGTGAAAGAGTGAAAGTGGCAGATTTCTCTCCTTAAATTGCAAATTAATAATATCTCGTCACTCATTATAATCCTGCTGAACGCACATTATCCTATAGGATCAATATCCACCATTAATATTATTACAGTAATGATGATGATGCATTCGGTGGTGGTTGGGCCAGGTTGATTATAAAGAGACCAAGACTGACCAGACCAAACTACAAACTCTATCTATCTGGTTCTGGTTGTTTGGCCCGTTGTTGTTGTCCTCACTACCGGAAGTTGGATTTGAATAGATCTGTGTTCCGTAAGCTCAACGGAAGTTTATTTGTGTCAGTCCGTTGTAGTATCAGGAGTATAATGAGCTGTGACTTATTAGTGTAATGCTTTGCCAAACCAAACCAAACCAAACCAAACCAAACCAAACCAAACTCTGCACCAACCACTCACTCACTCTTCTCTGTCTTGTTTAATATTTGTCCGTCCATTCCATGATAGTGAAAGTGTGGTGTGGTGAAAGGCATAGAAGCATCATCATTTGAACAAATTCAAACAGGAGTGTAATTCACAAGTTTGTTTCTCTTTGGATTAAGGAGCCCCGTTCCTAATTGGAAAGTCTTATTATAATATGTCTTACAAATATTATTTGTTGGGAATGAATGAATGATATATACTAACTCTAACTTCTTGAATACAACTTCAATTTAGATAATGGTGGGACTTTGTGTTGTGTGATGATGTAAAGTAAAGTCTCCAAAGCCAAAATACAATCAAATTCAGGCTGAACGAACTGACTGAGACTGTATGTGAAAATGTAGTGGTGCCTACTCCATTTATTTATTCCAGTTGGATAGATTACTCAAGCTAAGCCAAACCACTCCTAGTTCACAGTGGGTTTAGGTTTAGGTTAGTTAGTTAGTCAGATGAAGTTAAGTTACGTCTCTTCTCTTACTCTACTGTATTTGTTGGTTGGTGGGCCTTGTATGTATCCCCATCATCCTCATCCTCTCTCTCTCTCTCTGCCTGCCTGCCTGCTTGCTTTCTCTCTCTCTGATGGAGATGGAGGAGGCTTAGCCCGGCCTGTCAAGTTGAAGTCGGTCGGTTTAGGTGGTTGTCCATGGATGTGGTTGGTATTCTGATCGATGGATTTATTTCTCCTGGTTGGTACGTTGGTACGTTCATTTCATTCCGTATCATCCCTATATCATATGAATGTATGTATGTAGAGAAAGCCAGGCTGAGTGCAAGCTTTGGATCAAGGAAGGATGAGAATCTTCAGTCAGAGTTATAGATAGATAACTCAAACCAAACCACCCCGTTTTACGTTTTGAATTCGGAAAATGTTTTGTGAAATCGTGGGATGTTGGTTGGTTATAGTGGAGGGATTTTTTATCCGTGTGTGTGTGTGTCTGTAGATGGAGATGGATTTGAAATATCTTTCTCTTCTGAAATTGCATATTATATAGATGCACTTGTCTACTTATCTATATTTTCTAGTACGCTCTTAAATAAATTCCTCTTTTTTTTGAGGTTGAAAAGTCGTTTCACTCATGGATACCATATTGGATAAGAAGTGAGTTTACTACATTTTTATTTCCAAAAAAGGCATGCCAAGGGGCCAACCCAACTCACCGATATTTCTTTATGTTGTTTTGTATGATAGTTTTTTACTATATAAAAAAAAGATGTTGGTAGAGAGGACTAGAGTGGAGTGAACCGGACAAAGTGCAGCGTCAAGCATGTATTTATATATGCTGCCACTCACTCCACACTCGTACACTAACTGCAGTCAGTATGCTTCAGCATTTCGATCGGATTTATTATTGATTCGAAACTCACTCAAGAATTCAAGAATTCAAGAAGAGCTGCATGTTGGGGTTCCCTCCTGACCCGGCTTTTTTGGGAACAGGATACGATGATGTCGTTGGTTGTGGATGGAAGTTGCTTATTCGAGAGAGAGAGATGCGAAACAACTTGGAAATGGAAAAACGAGTGCTTTCTCCAAGTTCAAATGAAATTCAAATTCAGATGGAATGGTTGGCTCTATTAAAGCACGTATACCAATAAACGATCCTTAGATAGATGCAGCATGCACTAACTTTTTAACTTATAGAAAACTGCGACTCTATCCATGTATCTCTAGGAAAACGACAGAATTGTTACAATTGCCTCTAAAATGCTACTCGAGACGGATTTAAGAAGGTTAAATTCAATTTTAGCTCCTACTTCAATTGAATTCAAGGTAAAACATGCAAGTTTGTAAGGAAATGATCAAAAAGCACTTTTGATATTCAGCTTGGAGTAATGGAAGCATATTTTTTATACGAATTTTCCTCAGGGTCATGAATTTGACAATTATTGGTATTGTTTAAATCAATTTTTTAAATAGTACAAATTCCGTAAGTCTATATGGTTTATGATCTTGCCATATTATTTAGTATTCCCCTTGAAAGATAAAAGCGACATTCCCAAAGCGCCAAGTAGAATAAAAAGTAATGAAGGCTAAAAAAAAGAAGGAAGGAGAAAGTTGTCTCCCTTTGACTTCATCTTGGAGGACTGACTGACTGACTTTTTGGCCGTGTAGATTTTGTGCATTGAGCTTGCTTCCGTCATTCTGTCACACAACATGCTATGCATACTACTATACCTTCTTCCACCAGATCAGCAGCATATCACCCATATTTTCTTTCTTTTTGACTCAACTTTCTTTTCTGAATTTTTAAGGAATATTGAATAGGGTTGAATACATATAAGTGGATCTCTCCCCATATCCTTTGGATGCGTGTGTATCATTTCCATATGTTGCCTATAGGAAAACCTCAAATTCCTACATATGCATCATCGCTTCATATTTTCTTTAGTGTTATATATACTATGCATGCACACGCTTCTTTCTTTCTTTCTATAATGATTATATATACAGGAATATTATTGTTGGTTTGGTTGGGGTTGGAAAAAGAAGGGGATATGGATGAGAGGCAGAGGCAGGCAGACGGATGAAAAAGAAAGTTGAATTTGTGATGTGGATATGTTGAAGAGTTGTTCCAGTCACTTGAATTGACTTGGACTTGACTTTCCCTGCGTGGTGGTGATGGTGGTGGTAGCGTTCCTTTCTAGCTTTCTTCTTCCTTTATATGTGTATGAGGATGAGGATGATGATGATGATCCATCCAGTTGGTGCTTCATTTCTTTCTTTTTCTGCCCCCGGTTTCTTCCTGAGATTAAGGAAGAAAAGGAGGAAAATATAGAAGGGCAGTCTGGGTGGATGAATCAAGGACATTATTCCATATTTAATTTTGCTTACTACTTTATTTTACTCCCTTCTTCTTCTTCTTCCTTCTTGATCCTTGACTTTTTCAACTCAACTCTTACCCTTTCTTTCTTTCTTTCTTCATACATTTCAACTTTTATAAACAAACAAGGAAAAGTAAACTGAGAGAGGAGACAGTTATTTCCAACTGCACTGCATCCCGTCTTACTTTATATTATATATGTAACTTTTTAGTTTTTTGAGTGGTCTGGTCGATACACTTTTCTGCGCGGAATTTTGTGCTTCCTGTGGTATGACATAAATGTAACAGTTAGCTCTTTATTGTGTTTTTGTGTTACTGTTTATTTTTGTATCCTCTCTCTGCATGTTATATTCGTCATTCATTGTGAGGTGGGCAGTAGCGAAAAAAATTATTACGACGCCACTACCATTTTCATCAAGATTTTAAATACAGATATAGACAAAAGGTAGTGGGCTTCCATACAATAAAGATGTAATTCACCCTATGTGAAGAAGAGATTAGAATAATATTAGAATGAAGATTTTTAGAGATCTATTTTTTATACAAAAGTTGTAGGTTATTATTATTCGCTTCAGTTCTGCAATAAACACAGTGTACTAACTGCGTATATGTGTTGTATTTGTATTGTCTGCATTATTGCATATTATTAAGCAGAACCATAGAGGCATTATGGATTAGTGAAGTTGGTTGGTTGTTTGGTGGATTGGATGGAAAGGAATGCACCCTTTATTTAGTTGAACTTCTTCCTTCCTTTTGTCTTTTGAAATCTTGAGTCACACTGCAGCAATTTAGAAATGGAGTGGTATGCATGGTGTGGTGTATTTTGTTTGGTATTTATAAAGCGCCGCAATAAATCGTGGGGATTCTGCTGTCTCATATGTATTCCATTAAGTACGCTTAATTTACAGCAATCGTGAGATCCGTCGCAGTCGACGAGTTCTCTCTCTAAAGCTGAGTCAGCACGGTAAAAGCTGAATGTTGAAAGAGCAGAGTAGGGAAGCAATGGCTCAAATAGTTAACTGAAACAAAGCACAAGATTTTATTATCAACTTGAGAAAGGGAAAAGCTTTAAGCAGGACTCAAAACTCAGAGGAGAAGAAGAAGAATGTCGCGACCAGGAGGGTTCTCGGGTTGGTTCACACAGTTTTGAGTTTTTATTTCTATTTTAAGTTCGTTGTGAACTGTGTGTGAACAAAACACGGAGAGTAATTTCAAGAATTCTCTAAAATCCGACCGAATTGAAGCAGTAGTAGTAGCGATTTAGTTATTTCCTCATCTTCTGATGGTGGTGATGTTTTGCGTATATAATTGAACAAGTTTTAAGGAGAGAGTAATATTGGATGGAAAATAATAATACAACTTTTGTTGTCTTTTTTTTCATTTGGCTGACTATGTATGTAGATATAAGAGGACGTGGCTGGCGTTTTACTTACTTATTACTTCTTTTACACGTTTGCTTACTTGGAGGAGGAGGATGAGATGAGTATGTTACGTATACATACATATTGTCATTCTTCTTTTTCTTGTATGTGTTCACTCTTGCCTTTGCCACCATGCCATCAATTCCACTTCCACGGAACACAACTCCCGTTCTTGGCAAGGTGACAGTCTATTACTGGGACAATGTGGGGCGCAAATAAAGGAAAGAAGAAGAAGAAAAAGAAGACGGAAAGTAGCAAGAAAGATTTTGTAGTCAGTTTTTTTGTGTGTGTGTGATGTGAAGGAGGTAGTAGTAGTTACATTGCATTATAACATGAAGAAGGAGTATTGTAGATTAAGATTGTTTTCTTTCTTTTCTTAAATATTTTACCCGTACACAGAGGGTTGGCTCGTTCTGTCCTGCTAGATTGAGCGTTGTTATGTCTGTGTGTCAAGTCGTATGGGCAACAGAATCTGGGTGGAATGGGGAGGAGGCATATTATCCAATCTTGTCTTATCCCGTGTCATCTCTCAATCTTGCAATCTATTTCCACTTGGTGTTATTGTATTGTTATATTCCAAATTGGGGTCTGTTCCGTTTGTCAGAAAATTGTAGTGGTATTGAAACACTCAATTTTCTAGTGGAGAAAAATTTAAGATGTACTTATATACATATTTACAATCTTAAAGTTGCTCTAGAAAATGAAAGTTGTTGGTTTACATAATTTTGTCGGTGGTTTAGCTACTGGCACGGAAAAGCGATTCTATACTACGAGAATGACGACGACATTGGCTTTTGGGCAGGTTGCACTGTCATTGTTATCAGGTGCTTAGAGTATATGACTATGGGCCAAGAAATTGAGTGTTTGTCACTATGATAGGGAGCTTAACTAAATGTTGATTACACATTTGCTTTTACTCTCTCTCTCTCTTCTATCTCCACTCTCATCAGTAGGTTGGGTTGTTTGGGTGCACAAACTCTAACGAGAAATTTTGTGGTTGGTTTGTTGGAGCTGTGATATGATATGATATTGTGATGATTATCATGGCGGCCAAGAGAAAGTAAGAGAAGAGAGGTTGATGTTGCCTCGAGTTGTTGTATGTACATACGCACTACTGAATTCTGTAGTGTGTGCTATGTTGATGCTGATGTTATGATGATGTCTCATCGGATGAGGATCAGCGTCAGCATGTACTCAACAACTGAATTACTCTGTTGTGATAGTGGTTGGAGAAAGTTAAGTTAAAGGATATGATATGATACCATAATAATAATAAGCGTAGAAGAGGAAGAAGAGTCCAGTCCACCACCACCAGTGCTTGCTGACTCAGGAAAGCGAAACAAAATCTCAAGTGTTGTTTGTCTAGATGAGAACAAAAATTGGATAGTAGGTTAACATCGTGGTTGGTTGTGATGATAATGGAAATGACGATCTGTGTGGTTTGGTTGGTACTGCATTATTACTGCGTTATGTTATTTAGGCAGTGGGATGGATGGTGATGTCTGTTTATACAAGACTTTCTGCTTTTTTGCAACATGTCACCCAATGGAAGGGGGGGGGGGGATATAGAGATATTTTAAGGACTGTCTTGATATCAAAAATATTATCTCGACATAAAAGTGGAAACGAGGACGACCATCTCATCATCCATAAGAGCTGGAGTTGATAATAATTCAGATAATACGGAAGCAGTGAAATTTATAAGCTTTTCGTGTTCTGAAGATGATGGGATGGTATGGTGCTCATTCATTCATGTACATATTTTTGCACTTTCTCTCTAACTGCTGGCACCACTCACCGTCGTCGTCATCATCATGCTTTTTCTCTCTATCTGATGGTGTGGTGGGTGCGAGAGGAGCTTTTCACAACACACACACGTCCTCATCCTGCCATGCTTGCTTGATAAGATAAGCATAGTTTTATAGAGTTACTATTTCTACTGTTGCCTTGTTGTCCGTGATGTGATGTGGTTCTGATGGCGATTGGATTTTGTCCTCTCACTTTTTTACGGTTGCAATACCACCACCGACCTACCACGTACACGTACGTTGAGTTTTTCTTGCTCCTTATTCCTTCTTTCTTTTTGCCTGTTTATGACTATACGAACTCATGCTGTGCGACTCCCACGTGGGTGTAGACAGGAGAGAGGAACAAGACTAAAGATAAAGGCCTTTGATAGATTTAGGAGGTGAGGGAGTCCTTTTGTATTTCATCGTCGTGGTCTTTGATCTACTTCTTCTTCTTATTCTTTGGTGAAAGTTCCATATAAATACTTGCTTCGTTTTGGTTGAGTGCGATGAATTGTCCTTAGTTCTCTCTCTCATTCTTGTTCTTTATAACCAACCGCGTTTTGTCCTTGTAACGAACGTTCTTCCATTATAAAAACTCTTCTGTTCACGGTCTTGGTTTTGCCAAAGTATTAAACGTGCTAATTGCTCAAATTACTCTTTGTGCCTTTTCCTCTTTTTCATGGCTTTGTAATTTGCTATCCTATAATTTTTTCTACTTTTACTTTTTACTCTTATTCATTATTATTAAAGTATATATAATCTTCGTTTTCTACAGCTTCTCTTCTATATTCTCCTAATTTCAACCACCTAAGCCTTCTATTTATATGATGCAATAAAATTGTTGAAAACGTGCAAAAGTCACAATTATCAATTTATGCTTAAAAATAATAAAAAACGGATACAATCAGATTTAAAGAAGTTGCAAATCAATACTTGGTCAATGTTGCAGAAGACGACGTGTGTACAAGTTGATAGTGACGACACGTACGAGAAAGTGAAAAAGAAAGGAAGAAATAAAAAAGAGAAAGGCTGGACACCTTATCCTTGCAGGGCTGTGGTGTGGTGTGGTGCAATACTTCTCAGCTCATCTAATAGCTTCTTGGTCTGCATGTTATAAGGGATGGAATTGACTCATCTTCTTTCGCTTGTTCTTCTTCTTTTTCTTAAGGAACAACGTTAGTAGAGTAGCAAAGCAAGTAAGCAATAAAGAAAGTAAGTTTGAAGTTATGGGGTGAAGTTGGGTCGTTATAAAGGTTTATTATAGACAAGGATGTGCAGGACGAGCCTTACTGGCCATTGCATAGTTGTTCGCAGTTATGTGGTATATATAACGTACATAGCTGTGCCTAGTTAGTGCAGAGTTACTCTCTAAGAACAGCCGTCAGTTTAGTTAGTTAAGTCAGTTAACTTACAGGGAGATTGGATGATGTCTGGAATTTCAAATCAGCTTCCGTTCCGATCCCTTCATTTCCGAATGTATATATAGTGATGGTGATGGTGTACATGTTGCAAAGTTGGGTTTGTAGTAAGATCCATCCAATAGAAACTCATCGACCGGTCTGTTTCCATTTGTAATTTGCCCGGTTTACACAGTTCAAGGTTCTATATTTAAGTTGAAACTTAATTATTCCTTGTCTTACACTGTAATTTAATTAGTCTTTTTCAATGCCTGGTAGAAGATGCCGGGTTGTTGTACTGCTTTCTCGATTCAGAATGACTCTGTATTTGTATAATTGAAGAAAAACAAGATAACAAATGCATTCGCTTTGTCATTATTTGTTATACGTAAGGCTTTGTGTGACGATGCTTTTCAAAGTAAAATATGTACGTGCTTTCACTTTTTGGGTGAGTGGGTGGATGATTCATAACCGACTTGATTTTGCAATTTGCATTATTCGTTGAACAAAGTGTAAACAGAAAAAGCTTTGATTTTGATTTGCTATTTGGAGAGAATTCTAAGAAAATGCGTGCGTGCTGTAACTCGATAAGAGAGAATTTGCAACAAGAGACTTTTTTATTTGAGACTTTTTCCATAAACTACTGAATACAGCCATCCAATCAATGTTGTAGGAAACATTATATTTATTCTGTTTGTTTTCTTTGGCCGTTAACATTAACTGTTTAATGGTGCATAACGGTGTTGAGCGTGACTTCACCTTTGTTTCCTTGCTAAAATCAGACGTAATTTATCATCTATGTATAAGATTCGTTCACATATGAGACACATGTTAAAAGACGATCTCTAAACAGAAAATGTTCACATTTCGTTGCAATAATTGAGAGTACGGCTAAAAGCGTAGTTTATTTTTAAGGTCATTATTCCATCTCGAATGGATTCGGATCAATTATTTATTCGGATTAATGGTATGACCTCTATTACACCATCGTAATTTAGGTTGGCAACCTACAAGCTCGAACATTATTCAGTTCAATTCCTGTTGCGTATTTGTATGCATTTGATAAATTGGACTGAATAGAGAAACAAGAATTTAACTTTGTAAAGAATTTTTGGTTCATTTTAAAAGAATCTGGAAGGATTACAATGGTCTTCGTCTTGTTATCTGCTATCTTGTGTCTTGGTTGTCGAGTCTGCTGAATATTTATTACTGCCATGCCATGCCACCAAACCAACCAACTACTTCTTCTCTCCTCCTGTACATAAACCAACTAGTCCAACCAAAGTGAGGAAAGTCAGCTCAAAGCTTGAAAGTAAAGTAGGAAGCTTTAGTTAAGATTAAGCAGGGAAGCTCTTCCTCTTGTGTCTACCTAAACCCCACTACACTACAGTTTTGCTTTACTGTATTTTCCACCCTAACCAATGTAATAAAAGCTGAAAATGAACTATATAACCAAACTAAACCAAACCACAGTTAAAAGGAAAGAGAACATCACGAAATCAAGTAAAATACATAACAATGTTACACCGGGTGGTTATTTTACTGGATGGATAGATAGATGTGGATGTGATCGTAGAAAATAAAGTGTCTTATAAATGCGGGATTAGCTCAGTTTCGACTCATTATTGTGCTCCCATGTTGTATAAAATCCATTTCATGATGAAGGAATTAGTAGGTCGTTCGTTCATCCTCTAGGGTCGTCGTCACCAGGATTGCCTTCGTGAAATAATAAGGTCGAATCTAAAAGTGAGCAGAAGCAGACAAACGTAGACAGAAGATGTGTGTTATTTTGTGGTAAACACAACCAAGAAAATGAAGGAGACTTTTATTTATTGCGTTGCAGTTTCTTTCTTATTCTAATTCTTCTGTATAAATTTTCTCTGTTGTGTGTGGTGTGTGTATTTTTATGAAAACTTGCTGACAGACGAGAGAGGATGAGACGAGTCTGCTTCGAATTTTGAGTTTTGCAAATAATATTTTGAGGAGAAAGTTTGTATTTATTTAGGAAGATGCATTGAAACAGGAAATGTGGGTAATATGCAATAATTAATGGCTAAAATGCTCATTTGTGGGAGCGACCAGACCATAACCCGTATTAATATTTAATAACAACGTCATTGAACCTTAAACTACGGTATGAAATGTGTTGAATTCAACTTCTATAGATCCTATACACATGGAAGATAGGGAAGGAAGGAAAGTAGTTAAAACTGTCATTTCTCTATAGTCTACAAATTTGCAAATGCAAATATTTGCTTTGACTTTGTAGCTGGACGTGAGCTTGCTTATAATTAATTAATAATAAGTTCAAACCATTATTATCTACATGGAACACTTGATTAACTAACTACTAACTTTCATTGCGTGTTTTCATTGCGCATTTCCTTTTACAGAACACTCCGCTTTATTTAGTGTTGCATTGCACCGTTCACTATATGTATTTATTTATTACGTAATTTGGTTGTCTTTTGGCTTCTTTAGTAATTTGATACATACACATCTCTTCTAGAATAATAGAGAGGGAGAATGAGCCATTTTGATTTGCTTTGGTTGTTATGTATCGATTACATTTTACCTCGCAACCAGCAGCAAGAAAGCAAGGCTACATAGGTGTCATATACATGGAATTGTATTACGACCAACGCAACGTATGTAACTAGATTTAATTAATAAGTTTCGTGTTGTATAATTTCACATAGGAAAAGCGAAGAAGAAGAGATTGTGTACAAAGTTTGCCTGAAATTTTGAATTACTGTCAGTCAAAGTGATTTATACATTGTTCAAATTACATTCTTAGTTTTTGTGTAATGTTGGTTGTGCATACACTTCATTGTAGATATTGTGTTGTTCCTTCATTTGTTTATCTCCCCCATTGTAAAGAGAGAGAGAGAGAGAGAGAGAGAAAAACACGTCTTTTTAATCTCACTGTGAAAAAATTGACTGGAGAACTGACACATGAGACTAATTTTAGATAAAGTAGAGACTCTCTTGTTTCAAATGAGAATGCAAAAGTACAGAATCTTCTTGTTTCATTTCATTTCACTTCATTTGGATTCCAACTGAAAGTTATTTTAGATTTTGGATAGCGTTACATTTTAGGCGTAGGTAGGAATGAAGGTGGGAGGAAGATAGAAGTACGTACAAATCTGGAATCTTGTAGTTTCTTAAAAACTTTGAATAAAATGAGTTGGTTGGTTGGAGGGGGTAAATTAGAAAATAAGATGAGGTGAGGGAGTTGTTTTTCCACGGAATTAGTATTAGTCTCCATCTTAATGGGAGTTTCAACACACAAGACAACAAAGAAACAAAGATAATCTCACGGCTTACTTTCTCTCTCCACTACTACCACCACCACCATCATCACTCCTTCCTTTCCTTCGTTGTACATTTTAGTCGTCGTTCTTCGTTCTTGGTTCGTTCATTTACTCAAATCCACACAGACATCCACCTTTTCCGACCTTCCATCCTGTTGGGTGGTTGATTATGTTTCGTGAATATGAAATGAAATGGAATGGACGCAGCAGCAGCAGCAGCAGCAGTCTTTCTTTGCACAGTTGAAACTAGATGAAAGAATAAATTAAAGAGTTAAAAATTAACGAGCATTTTGGGTTCAAGCTAGAATATATATACATACATATAGCGTTGTGCTGTTGTATTGTATGTACAAACTTCATACAAACATTGTTTCAGGGATTAATAAAATGCAAGCAAGGGTAATTTCTTTCCGCAATTTAATTTAATGAAAGTAGAACTCTTTTTTAAACTGATTATACAGATAAAAAAGGAAAGTAATTAGACATGCTTAAAGTACAGGGCAGTATGGTGCATAATCTAATACAACTAACTTTGTTAAGCACTAGAACATTATATACAATTTTACCTCGCATCTTTGAATAGAATTGATATACAACATTTTATTTATAATTAATCCGTAGAAGACTTCTTCCTTTGGGCAATCACCAGCGTAAGATTGGAAGAGCACAACAACAACGACGCAGATAGATGATGATTATGTATGCTCGTCAAAAGGTCATACACGCTGGAGGATTGACATAAAAGTTGGTTTTGCGTGGGTCTGTAATTATTCTGCTACAAACGATTCGCCTTTACTTTACTTTAGCTCCTATTACAGTTACTACCTATTCATTAAATGTTGCATCACTTAGAGTGCCACAAAACTAAAGGCCACCAAACCAGTTGGAAATCAGAATAAATAAACAAACAAATACTGGGAAGGGTAGAAATAACCGTCGTTAATTTTTGATAAGGTTAGTGAGTGACGTGCAATTCAATTGGTTGGTTGGATTACTTTTTCGGAAATCTCCGTAAAATAATTTGACTTTTATCTGTCTGTACGTCTCTAGTTACTTGTTAGTGGTAGTGGTAGTGGTCCAGCATGGTTAGTTGGTTGCAAAACAGTGGAAAGCTGATCCAATCCGAAGAAGGCTTATATATTTTCCTCCAAATTTTATTATGTTTGTTATTGCGAGTTTACACACTACTTCCCTCTCATCTGATGTGTATGTAGATTTACTAATGGTTTCCCAGCAGTATGGAGATTTCACTAATGCCTTCATTAAAATTAAAGTATCTCCAGGAAGGAAGGAGAGGAGGGATAATTTATTGATTTTCTGAGCATGCAAATCTGAATAGATATTGGATATGATCAATTAATTTTCATAAATGCTCACTCTAAATGTTGCTTGCTTGCTTTTTGCATGGTCCTGATGATGGTGTTCCCTTATTATTAATCTAATCAAAAACCTTATGCTACTGATAGAGATAGGATACATACGAACAACACATTCCATATTAATATAATGATATTGCATAAACGGATCCAACAGAAGAAGGGTTCGTGGTCTTAGTACGGTTACTGGGGCAGTGGCCAAAATTTTTCTAAGTTTTTTTCTGAGACAAAAAATTTCTAATAATTCCACGTGAGGTCTTTGGGTTCGTAGTTCGTAGTTGATGGTTTTGGGTTCGTAGTTCGTGACCGTGGGTG
>JAQFZJ010000605.1:0-21018 GCA_034695645.1 Folsomia fimetaria
AATTCTTTCTGTAGGCGAAAAGAGTGCATATTTGTAGTCCTCCACTCCACTATGTATGCTATTCTTTTTTTGTTTATGTGAATGAAAGTGTGAACTAAATTCCATTATTTTCACTCATTTCTTTCCATTCCTATTTGTTGTCATTTCCTTTCCCATTTCAATCTACACTTGACAAGTTAATGCTCTCCTCATCTGCTCTTTCGATAAGTAGAGTAAAGTAAAGTGGTAAGGATCGATCTTTTAACGAAGAAAGGATTCAATGCACTCCAATTCGTATTAAATGCGTTGTGGCTGGTATTTATGTGGTCTGTGTCAGATTGATGTCTTTTGTATAATATCTGTATCGCTCAGTCCTCGTGGGAATCCAAAATAGTAACCACGCCGTGCCACACCATCATTTATCCAAACCTCCTTCCTGAGAACGAAAGGAATCCGATATCAATCCAATCCAACACACAATGTCAAAACTATATCAGTGTCGATGAAGTAAGTAATTATTATTATTATTTTATAATAACAAACTGAAAAATTGACGAGTTGGGTTGGGTATCAATCGTTATTAATCGCTTATCAATTAACTCGCGAGAACAGCTTGACACAATTGCTTTAATATTTTGTTTAAGTTTTAAGTTAAAATTCGGAAATTTTATCTGTAATTGCCAAAATTGTAGTTTGTGACCCCCAAATATTGTCAAAGGGGAACTTTTTTATCAACAACCGTGTGAATGTTCCATTTATGTACAAATTGAAATTAAACCAAGAAATGAGGAAGCAGCACACATTTAGTATAATATTATACTAAATCAAGTATATATTTTGATAATACATATATGTTTTCCCATTAATTTGATTTTTCTAAATCTAATATTTTACTATATTAAATTTCTTTACACAAATCATCAAGAAATGTTATTTTATTCTAGTATTTTCCTTGATTTGGAAACTTTGATATTATTTAATTTGATTCAGGTAACAAATAAACGTCAGGTACACAAATATGTAGTTTCTTTAAGAAATACTGGTATGTAGTTATGTTATTTACTTGTTCATTAATATAGTACTCTGCAAAACCCACTGTCAAATTAATTCATTAATTTTCCCACACAACCCTTTGTATCTTTAAAATTCCGAAAAATTCGTGACAAATACAAATTTAAGAATTAACGTTAAGATTATGTTACTTTCTCTTTTACACCCAAGTGACTCGTCCCCTTTCAAACTTCCGGAGTTGGATAATATGTCGATGCACTTTTAGAGGTGGAGGTTGTGGAGCAACTAATTTAGTGCTACCCAAACTGGAAGTGGAAATAGAAGAAAAATGGAACTGGTTATTAAGGGACGAAATTGATGATGGCGTTGGTGACGGAAGGATGTGCGTCGTTGGCCCATTTTCAAACGGTTGTGTGCACTTGGATGTATTTTTGCACTGTCACAGGAGACGTTCCCTTTCGTCTTGTTGCTCTTCAAATCCTTCCTCATCTGATTCGAATGAGGTTGTGTCAGAGCCGCAGTCTGAGACGTAGTCGTAATGGTCCATTTGCTCGCGGTGGTGATCAAGAGCTTGACGACTTGGGAAGATACTGTCACATTGCAAGCATCTGAAAGTAAAAGAGAAAGTGGAGAAAGTTAGAAATTAAAATTTATACAGTGGTATATTCTGAAGTGATATAATCAATTCAACTTGACAGGAAGGGAACCTGATCTAAAATGGGTGTGATTGATTCCTTTCTCTTCCTTTGGTTTTGGATGGGGAGGAGATTTTCAGTCAGATCAAACACGTAGGGTAGAAAGAAAGAAGTTTATCATAACCTACAAAACATTTATGCAAGGGAGGGAACAGTGAGGCCTTCAAAACTGGAATGATGCAAACTAAGGAATTTAAGAGAAATCGAAGATTCCTAATTTTCACTCCAAGATAGCGAGTCAAAGTGCGTCAAGCTAAGCCAACCTTGGAATTTATGGATTCTTGAGTAAAAGCAGATGAAATAAATGAAATTCTCCATTTCGTTTCACCCATTGATTTTATGCCATTCTTAAATCATTCGATTTCATTAGTTTTCTTAAATTCCTTCTACAAGATCAACTAGATTACCGAGCTATCATTCCCCCATGCTAAAACTAAAACGCACAGCAATAATTAATTTAATTCCACTTAAATCTTTGTTTCTAGAATTTAATTAGTTATTAATTAGTTTAATTCTTAGTAAGAAAATATTTACAATCAAAGAATTCGTCTCTCATCCAGAGCAACAGATGAGGTTCACCGCACCATCATCAATATTTCAAAATGCAACTCCCCAATTAAGGAGCATTTCCACAACTACTCCATCCAACCATCATTGTCACCACCCAACCAACAGGGTCTTTGTTTTGTTGAGTGCTTTATTACTTTACTGTACCGTCTCTCCTTGTGGGGAAGTACCGAAATCCTGCTAAAGTATGAACTTCACTTCAGTAGTTCCTAATCTGCTCTGACTTTCATTTCATCATCACAGTAATCACCATAAATCATGGGTCGCCAACTTTGCATTGAATATTGATTTAGTGGGAAGAATTTCATATAAGGTCGCTTTCCCTTTGTGAGGATTAGAGAGAGAAGAAGGGCTGATTTCATAATTTACTATTCCAGGCCATACTAGGTAAATAAGTAGAAGGGTGACGACAATCGAGAGGAGAAAGCAGAGTGAGTGAAAGTACATTTTGCGGTCTGCCTGAATCAGGTGTAGGTTTACTGCTTCATATTTTATGAAGTGAAAACATCCTCACTTTACTTTCACTGTTCAATATTTGAATTAGGAGTGACTGAAGGAGCAAGTATTTGTTTACATTATGCTTTTATACGAGGTGAATGTCAACGTTACTTATTATTCTCGCCACCACCATTTCAACAACCTTTCACCTTTCTAGTGTAGTGGTGGCTGGTTAATCTGCTTTTTGACAATGGATAGAAAGGTTAATCCGCTTAGCAGGAAGGTTATGGTGGTGGTGATGGCACTATTTTTTCTCAAAATAGAATGCAATGTACGAAATATGCATACGTAACATATGCATACGTAATAACAATTAATCTTTATCCTTGAATTATTCACATCCTATTTGTTATGGGTTGAATAAATTTTACGAGGTATACGTGCACGTACACCTCGTAAATATTCAACCCATAGCAAATAGGATACTCCATGGAGTATCCCTTCCTTACGTAAATAAAATCCATAAGAATCTGAGTAGTGTTTCTAATTAGCAGTACAAAAATTGGCAACGATGCATCGTCGTTCAAAACACTAATTAAAAAAGAAAGATGGCAGCTGTCAAATTGTTTCGCCTTTTACATAAATACAAAGAATTCTCAAATGGTAAGGAAAGTTAGATTATTTCAATTTCTGTTTCACCAGTGTGCAAAGCTCTGCTAATTTATTAATAGAATAGAAAGCAGAAAAAGTGCTTTTGTCTTAATTCTGTTGAATAGCACCTGTCTCCCTTCCTCTTGCTTAAAAATAGTCCGCAAATTTTATCAAAGAACACCCAATACAGAAGGCAAACGGGAAAGTAAGTACGCTGGCTTCAATTTATTCATTACCTTTGATTGTAAGTTTTTTGAGAGAAAATGAAAGTAGAGTATGAGAGGAATCTTATAATTAATGGATTTTCCGTTTAAAAATGCAAGTCGTTATAAAGTATTGAGTTGATTTAAGTGGGAGTTATGTGTTGGATAAATGGAAGTAGGGAGGCAGAGAGGTGACTTCACTCCACTAATTGTTTGGCTTGGCATGTGGCATTTTGACTGATGTTTCATATCCTTTCCTTATTGCTTCGGTTTTACGGGTGGTATGACTTTCTCTAGTTGTTCTTGGTACAAGCTAGGCTAAGGTCGTCATCCTATTTTTAGGATGAAATACTTTATATGACTATCTAAATTTGGTTGGGTAATGCATTAAATGAGATGACACGGTAAATATATTAAAACCAAAATTAACTGCAAAGCGAGAATAGAAATGTAAGTGTACTACTAGATCTGGTCCTTGTAAGAGAAAGCTAGCCACCTTGATCCTACCTTGAGAACGTGTTTGTTATGTTTTGACAAGTTTTGGCAAGTTTCGACTTTCTCCGGCATCTGAATTTAAGCTCTTTCTAAAACTTAACTTGACAAGTTATAAATATCTGTAATTTAGTGACTTGACTTCCCTTACCCAAAGTGTCGCTTCTTCTGTTGATGATCTGCTAATTTTCGCGAAGTGGGGAAAGCTCGGTCGCACACGTCACAGGTCAAGCCTTCATCTTCATCATCTGTAAAAAAAAAGAGAGAAGGATAAAGTTAAAAATTTACAGAAAAAGAACTTGCAAATTCATTGCAAGTAATTTATCCTCTAACTTTGCTATTTAGGATCTTTGCTATATATGAGGAAACATTTAATAAAGTTAATTACAGGAATATTTACATATGTGGTTGTGAGTAAATATGGACTCGATGAACAAGTCTATTTACGTGCTAACTAATATAGGAAATCTTACAAAGTTATATGAGTTTAGTTTCTCCTTTCAGAAATTCCTCCATCTCTAAATATTAAAACGAATGAAACTGATCTTGGTCTTTCCCTTTTCTCCACTGCAGAATGGTAAAGTTGAACTCATCTCAACCCACATATTTTAAATACTTTCTCTCACAAGAATTTATGGAAATTCAGGAATTAGTAAATGAATGTGTTTTAATTAAACATAAGTGAGAGCAAGTGAAAGCAAGCGATAATTTAATCACAAATTCCACAAAGGAAATGCCAACGAACTTGTTTTTTTTTGACCATCACAACTTGCTCCATTTATGAACTTTGTATGCATAGAATTTTCTACGTTACTGCAAATTGTGTTTTATTTTAGGCTGGTTGAGATCCGTATTTATTTGAAAAGTTGCTATCGCTTAGAAGGTCAAAACTTAATTTACATGAAATGAAACGATTAAATGACCCAGTTTCCTCTGCTTTCACAACAAACCAATATGTACAACTAAACCAAACCAAACAAACAATTTGACGATCGTGACTCCGTTGTTACTTGCTTACTTTCTTAGGGAAAGCCATCATCGTCCAACCAACTATTATTGCAAATATTGTATTTTGGAAACAGTTTTTGCCAAATACCAAACCACAATAGAAAACTAACAGCCAACCGCGTTCACTGAGAATATTCACAAGTACTCACGTTCTGCATATATGTGACCATCCCCACTGTTGATTGAAAATAAGGTTATTTACTAGTTGATTCTTTCATGAATTGAGTATATCGCGAAAATTGCTTTCGCATTTTCATTTCAGACGATTCCAAACGGATCTAATTTGTTCAACTAAATCTACTTTCTTTATGAAAATTAAACCGGAGTCAATACCAATCAAATTCTATCCATCCCAAAAATTTCTTAATGGGAAAGTCAAATCAGATTTGTTCAATTAAAAAAAATCTATTTGAAATTAGAGACAAGTGAAAGCACGTACCAGAATCTGATGATTCCTCGCCACTATCGACACCACGCGGAGTGGCTGTATCTCCTATATTTTCGTCATCATTTTCCTCATAGTCTGAATCAGAGTCGAAATCGTATCTCCATCCAGTCTCCATCTCTTCAGTTGAACCACCATCCCTATCCAGATTTTTTGGGGAGGGTGTCGAAAATCTGTTGCCATTTGTGTCATATGACGATGCTGAAGTGGCCAATCCACAAGAATAACAACCGGAAGTAGATGGAGAAGGTGAACTGCCATCTGTATTGCAGCTATTGGAGGTGAGGTTGGCTGGATGGGAGCGGCTCTTATTTTGGGGGCGGAGTCGGTTATAACGGACCCGGTTCTGGTCAGAGGAGGACGAGCCTGAAATTGAAGTAGCAATTTAATGATTTTGTTATGTAATAATGCTATACAGACGGAAGGTTAGATAGGCATGAGGCTAAAGATTGGTGGTTACAGAATTTTTAAGGCTTATACTGAACTGGGCAAGACTAATTGTAAGTATACAAAGGACTATTAAGTTAATAGTCTTAACATAACATATGGTTTAGATAAAAGAGCAAATGCATCGTTTTTCGTCATTGTCATTAACTTTCACCTAACTTTCACCTGGAACGTCTTTATCAGAAAACAGGGTGTGAGACAAGCTGTAAAATTATATCCAATTTCACCACCTTCACCAGACTTGCATTTTTGATTCTCTCATGTAAAATGCATCGGCTCGAAAAAGAGAAAGCGCCCATTCATCTTACCAAAAGTCTAACCTTTTTCTTTTCGGTCTTCTTTGAAATCCCTCCAGTGTACAATGCAAATTGTTATAAAACTATTAATAATTTAATGGTCATTTTGTTTCCCTGTCTATCATCAGTAATGATGATAGATAACATCGTTTAAAGTGTGGTAATGATACGTCATGATAGTGAACTTAACGAAGAGACCATAAATAATCGTCCCTCCTTTTTTTGTTTTGGTTAACTGCAGATGTGTGCGGTAACTAATTCATTGATTTACTAAAAAAATCTACTACATACAACATGATACTTTCTCCAAAGTTGTAAGTTTTGCAATGTAATCAATTCAGTCTACTACGTTGGTATCGGAGATAAAGTGTATAGTAAAAAAATGTCTATATGCAATCGACAACTTCAAAAGTGTGGAGAAAGTTGTTGTGGTGTGATTGAATCAAAAGACTTTACTAAACTACATACACATGCTATTGATTACTCACTTCCTTTCTCCTGGATCAAAAAAGTTCCTAATTCTGGATTGGATCAAGAAAGAAACATCATCCATAGTACATATATGTACCTTTCTCTTTAATTTTGTATTAGGCTAGAGTGTACTTTTATGCATTGCAATTCATGTAGAAATTCATAAGAGAAATAGGAGGGATGGGTAAAATTATAAATTCTTTGTTCATCTTTTATTTGTTTGCTTTTTGTGCAGTATTCAGTTACACAAACAATGCAACGTGTAATTAGTTTAGTTATAATTATTTAATTAGGTAAATTATACATCGTTTTCCCAACCAACCTACATCAAGCACCAATTACTTTTCTCTCTCAAAGAGTAAATGATGAAATAATAATTGGAATACAGATAATGCTTTCCTTCTTTTCAGATCGAACTAATTGCGTGGATCTGCATCCAAAAAAAAACGTTGGTAGATACAACATGACCCAATTGTTGATGTCGACGTCAATTTTATTCTATTATAAGTGTGGAATGAATGAATGAATGGCTTGACGTACCATTTCCACCCGAGAAGGGAAAGTTTGTAGAAAAACTTTTCCACAGCACCCACAACATTTTCACTGCAACCATTTTTATCACTTTTTGAGGTCAACAACAATCTTCTTATGGACTTTACAGCAAGTTATGTAAAAAGAAAGTTTCGTTTTTAGACGACTTTGAAAAATTTAATCAGGTAAAATAAACCAGGTTTGACTTATTACATATCATGAAATACTGCTCAAACTGTATGCACTGGCAATTAATTCCACATTTAACAACAACTACTTAAACATCTTTTCTGGAAATGTTGTGTAAATGTGGTGAGAAAAAGTTCTATGATATGGTGAAAGTTGCTAAATAGCTCACGTGATAGAAGAATTAAATTTTCCAGCAGTTTGAGTATTTTCATAAATCTGTACAAAGTTTTGTGTTTAATTGGTAACACTTGATATGCCTATAAATGTGACTTTGTATTTCACGTTATTGAAGAAATGAAGAAGCTCGGGGAGAAGATTTGTGTTCAGTGAATCATTCTAGTCCGCACAGCGGAATGATCCGGGTTGTGTGGAAAACTGGGACTTTATACGAACCGAGAAAGTAAAGTCTACATGACTTTATTTCCGTCGAAGAAAACAAGTGAAAGTAAAAACGATTTTGAGCAGTCTTCTTTTTTGATGGGACTGATTTTGATTTAAAAATTAATTCTTGTAAACCATAATCGCATTAGTAAAGAAATTTATGAGACAACTATAGAGTTCTCTTTAATCGGTTTACAGTGTAGTTTTATCTGCAAGTCTGGTGATAATTTGATACTTTGCATCAAATGTCTTACAATTATTGAAACTGATTTTGAGATGGATAATTGTACTTTGCTTGAATTCAATTGATATTCGAAGACCAGACAGAGTGGTTGATTTTACCCTTCATCTTGTTACGAAAATTTGATATTAGCACGTGCAAAAATAAAACCTATTCTATAGTCTTATTAAGTAGCCTAGATGTAGGAGAAAGCAATTATTCATTTGCATCATCCTCCTCCCCCACGTCTTCCGCATTCCTCGTTATTATTATAATTGGCCCGTATGTATGTATGGGCTCTTCATCGTCAGATTTGGTTGTGGATCTTTCTTGTACATATTATTATTATGTATATCTGGTGCAGTCTAGATCATGGGATTGAATTTGAGATGGTAATCAGTATCACTCATTATGCCTGGCTGACTGACTAATGTAATTTATCGCCTGATTAAACAACCCCATGCGTATTTTATGGCTGCTTTCTCTCCTTTCCTTATTTCTCCTGAAATTATCGAGTCGAATCCAGGAGTCGGTATCTCTCTATTATAAAATATGAATTGTTCAAGTATATAGTGAAAGTACCCATATATAGCATAAATTATTTGTAACAAATCGGCAATGATTTTTGCAAATTATTATATTCATCTCCTTATTTTTGCATATAGTGGAGGCTTGACCTGTGACGTGTGTGACCATCCCCATGCACCTAGCTAGGGAAAATTAGCAGATCATGACCAACAGAACAAGCGACATTTTGGGTGAGTCAAATCAAGACACTAAAAATTTGCTAAGATGCAGGTGATAAAGAAAGAGCTTTTATTTTCTTCGGTAAAATATAAATTTGGGTATGTAATGAAAGTATGTTACTCTCATATTCTAGAATTTCTAAGTATTTCCAACACAAGGCGAGTTACATGACCTATCAATAATTGTAAGCCATTTGCTGCAAAGTATCAAATTAATACCAGAGATCACCAGACTTGCAGATAAACTACACTGTGAACCGATTAAAGAGAACTATATAGTTAAATTACTTTAGTAATGCGATTATGGTTTACAGGAATTGATTTTTAAATCAAAATCAAGGTTCACTTCTGATCTTTCACCTTCTTTTTCATAATTTCTATTTCTCAGAAAAATAAATTTCGGAAATCCCTACATTAGAAATAAGAAAATAAAAACACACAAAGACGTAAATCAAAATAAATCATTAATGCCAATTTACGTATAGCTACATCACTAAATAAATTGCACTTATCTATGTGTACAAAAATAGGTTTTTTTACTTTAAATATCTGTATAACTTAAGTTTCAACTTTCAACTCCATAGGATGAAAGAAGTAACTACATTACAATTTAAAATTGTTTATATGTTTCACAACCAAGTAAAAAAACAACTGAAACACGATAACAAGTGGAACAATAAGAAAACAACCGGCATGTTCCACTTGTTCCAGATTTTAATATTTAATTGTTATAGAAAGAAGTGTGTTTTAAATATTTTTCGGGTAAATAAAAAACATAGCGTCTGTATGCAAAACTATGACCAGACAGACCTCTTGATAACATGGTTATCATCTTATCATAATACATACACTCAAAATTTTTGTGACATATCATACTATAAAACCTTAAATTTTAATGCTTATTATTCCTTTGCATTCTAAAAGTAATGAGCTATGGGTACCGCTACCGCTGGTGTAGTTGGTGTTGTAATCTACACCACTCTTTATGTCGACAATGCAATCTTTGCCAAGAATGTTGTAGCTGTTGCATACCATCACTTGTTCCATTCTGCCCACCACCCTGTTTGCCCCCACTGCCTTGTCTTGGACCGTCCCCTCCACCTTATCGAATCGTCCGTGAACAAGTTCTAGTTCCGGTTCCATTTCCAGTGTATCGTCCTGTTCAATGTTTTCCGCAAAGTTGTTGTTATCCGTCGTCTTGCTGTGAATATAACTCTTCGTCATGCAATCCCTTTGCCGAACCTTGCAGGCCGAAGTGGCCTCGTGGGAAAAGGTAACATAGAAAAGAACACGGAAATATTGATACTGAAAGAAATTCTAATTTTTCTTTCAGAATATACAAATGCAGCGAAGGTATAATCCCCGGATATAAAGGGCACATCCCTGGATTTAAAATGCACAGTGCGGCAAGAACGTTTGGACAAGCGACGAGAGATACTTGTAGCATAATGTCGAGATGGAATGAACCAAGTCCTGTTGAACTTCCTTGTAGAATTTTTGAGCAATAATAAATAATAGTTTGCTATTTCAATTCTATGCAAATGCCTGTGTTTTCCCAACTTTGTTTCATATGCTGCCAAATTACAGAATAAGCTTACGATTTGCATGATAATTACGTTATAATGAACAATTATGAGTTATAATGCACACATAATTAGTTTGTAAAGAGAAAGTTGCCCAAACTTTCTCCAGCAGAATATATTGTGTACATCATACGATGGAATGGGGCGATGTGAGATGGGCGGGAGTGCGCTTTACTTGCCTATAATAAGCATTCACACACACGTGCTACTCATCAACCTGTGTGAAATTAATTATTGTTCACAATTTCATAACTTTTCGGCTTAATTTTAGTTAATTAAGCAAAAATAGAGAATTATTTGCAATTGGTGATTACATATGATAGGAGCAGTTGAGGTGGTGTTTACTGAGTTTCATTGTAATAAAACAAATCGAGTTCAATGCGTCATTTCTCAGAACATACATATGTAGAACAGAAAATAAATTGCTAAAGTATATTAATTAGTGTAAATTAAACTTGGTTAAGTTTTTATAACTCAAGATGGGGAAAAGAACAACAACTCGGCATAAAGAGGACAACACTTTTCGGGTAAGGAATGAATGATGGATGATGGATTAAATAAAACGATTTTTTGATGAGTGTCAATTTTTGAGATGTGAATAATAATAAATTTCTGAAAAAAGATTAATGAAAATTAACTGCTAAATGTTTACTGTTTCTTCTGCCAATTTTATTTAGTTTGAAACATTCGAAGAAAAGTTAAAGAACATTTCAATCAATGTGAATCTTTCAATTCGGGATGGAAGGACTGATTTACCGGAGGATGAGGCGACGTTCTTTTATCAGGCATGTTTTACTTATTTTATATAAAATTACAATTTAATTCAATTATATGTAATGCAATATCACTTAACGAATAATCATTATCATTGCAGGAAACAGAAAAATGGATGGATTTGAATAGAACGGAAAGCTTTGGCGAATTACTGACGGAAATTGGTGACGACATTAAAAGCCTGCCACAAATTGTACTCGCAAAAGACAGACTTATCAATGTATTAGTCAATCATCTGGATAATCGGGATAATTTGCCGTCCTATGAGCCCACTTTTGCGTAAGAAAAGCTAAGTAAGTAATTTTAATAACTCAATGATTAATAAAATTATTGCGTATTTAGGTTGACTGTTGCATTAGCACGAGATTTAGGACCGGATTTCTATCCATATTTCCCACAACTATTCAAATCAATTATTGACATCGTGATAACTTTGAAAAGTCCGGATGTCATCGAGCAGGGATTTAAGTGCTACGCGTATTTGTCAAAGTACCTTCGTCGACAAATTCTTAAAGACATTCCACATCACCTGAAGCTCTTTGCGCCTTTGCTTAATCCAAAGCTGAAGAACTATGTTGTCATATTTGCCTGTGAAGCGTTTGAAGTTGTGGTCAGCAAATATGCAAGAGAGAATCCGGATACATTTTTAGATTTGGTGTTTAAGCTGTTGTTGCAAAATAAGACTGAGGTATTTGTTTATAATTAATTGGGTTTACTGGGTTCATAATTAGATTGTGTGATCAATATTTTTTAGAATGCTGTTGGGTTTGCAACTCTGCTATTTGCCATGTTTAAAGGAGTCAACGGATCTTTAAAAATTCTTGGACCTGGATTCAAGTTTGAACGTTGTGTCAACTACACATTTCAACTTTCTGACAACGACAGACAGAATTGGATTCAAATGTTGAAGATTCTATTGCAAAAGCTGCTCAATCATGCAAATGAAGCTAATACGAAAGCTTTGTTCGAAATTTTTGAGGTATGTGAAAATGATTTGCTGTAGATGTTAGTTTTAAAACTATTAACATTCTGATTTTAATACGTAGAACTTCCTTCTGGATCCCAAACAACGTTCACAAGCTGCAATACATCTCTTATTCTATCGGACCATTGTGGAATATGACAACTGCAGCAAAATTCCCGATGTTGGAAAGTGTGTCAACGTTATAAAAATTGTGACGGACGCCGTTGTGACTGAGAAAGGAGATCTATTCGTAGACTTCTACACATTAGTAATAGCATTGTTAAGTGTCAAGGGAAAATCAACAAATCCAGAAATCCTCACCTCCCTGAAGACTACAATTGTGAAACTATTTGAAAATGGAGATTTGGACTGCGTTCGAAAAATGGACGCTGTTCTGCAAGACACGTCTCACTACTTTCATTCATATTTGTCCACCGTTGTACGAGCATACGAACGTCTGGAAGGCAAGAGCAACCCGTTGGATTTAGATATCAAAGCAATTCGGTGCATTAGTGATGCAGTTGTGAGACAATGTGGATTATATTATCCATTAAAAAAAGAACAACATTTCTTCACTGGACTTGCAATGCCGATGTGGTTCTATGAAAATCAGAAAAAGTTGATACGACCCTTAAATCTGGTTGGACTGCTGGATAAGAAAGATTTCAATTGGTAAATAAGGGAATATTTTTGTAGAGAAATTTAACTAATTGGTTTTATTTGACGATTTACAGTTGCAAAGCTATGACACGAGCTCAAGAATCATTATCCACTTCAACCCACATGGAAAATCTGACCCGACTATTTTTGAGTTATTCTAGAATGAGCATTGCCGAATGCAAGGATTGTTTGATAAGATCTCGAGAAATAGCAAATTTGATAATTGATCACAACGAAGTGTGCGAAGACGTGCAAAAGCAGAAGTTTTCAATGTTGCTCCTATTTATTTTCGAAACTTTGATTATGCACGGTCCAACGGATGCATCACTTGCATCTTTTGGTGACATTAAAATCGTAAAGTTCCTCGCGAGCATTCAAAATGTCGCGATTGGTGCTTACAACTCCACTTCGCCGTTTTGTATTTGGAGTCTAAAGTGTTTAGATATTATTGTTCATTACGCTAAAATTAGTCAATTGTCTTCCCTTCAAGAGGAAATTATTGATTATGTCACCGGATTGAATGACGAGCTAGTTTCTAATCTTCAGAGTGGTTTCAAAATTGTGAGTTATTTGAAATTAGTTTGCAATGCACTGATTGTTGAATTAATAGCATTTTTTATTATGTAATTTACAGGTCCGAACATTAACTTTATCCATCCTGCGGAACATGCTGCAAATGCGACCCAAAGATTCCAAGTATTTGGAGATGTGCGATAAATTCATTGAAGTTGAGGACATGAGTATTCTGAACCCGAAATTTTCTCCCCTTGTTAAATCCACGTTGACTGAAGCTAAAGTTTTAATGGAGAGTGAGAAAGGAAATGATGAGATCCGAAAGGTAATTGACGAATTTAGATAATTGGTCACTAGGGTGTGTAATTAATATTTATCATTTTATTTAAATCTTTACAGTTCTGCCTCAAGTACACGTTGGGCCTGATGTATTCAAATTTCAAATTGATCTGGCCAATTTGCATTGAAGTTGTTCAACTTGCTGGAAAGAATATAAAATTTGCTGATTTCTGGGGAATTTTTGGTTCCTACTTTTTGATGCACTTTCCCGAATGTAGTGGTGGTTCTCCTATGAAGAGCATTGTTCCAGAAGAAGATGGAGAGAAGAATGGTTAGAAGAATTTCTTGAAAATGTGAAGAAAATAAATCGCAATTGAATTAATTGATGTGTTATGTCAATGCAGGGTTTCTCCAACGTGTGCATGAGCTAACGTTTGGATTTCCAATCGAGGTGGCAGGCAATCTTGGCATGCAAGAGACTCCGGATATCGCACTTTATAGAGTGAATTTATGGAAGTCAATTATTGGGTTACCGTTTAGTAAAGTGGAGTATCAAGAAATCAAGAGTATCATTGATAAGACAATTACGTAAGATAAGAGGTTGCATTTCAGGTTTATAAAATACATTTTAATTTGCAATTGAATTTACGGAAATAGGAATTCATTTGACGGGATCAGCACTGAGAGAGGATTAAGTGGAGAAATCCATCGGTACTTGATGCTTTACTAGTATTGTGCTCAGTTGATAAACTTATGTAACTATGTTTTAGAACATTGGTCCCATTCTTCGAATTTTTGGAGAAATGTGACGTAGCAAGTGCTGATCTACAGCTCTGGGAAAGGGGCCTTGACCATCTCATGTCCACTCCAGATGTACAGAAAGCAGTTTGGGAATTCTTGCATGCCAAGAGGAAGAATAAGTTGAAGGGCTTCAAGTACGTGAAATCTCTAATATCATTATAATGTACATATCTGCTCATTGTTATCCTTTTGAAATTTAGAGCCGACATTGACGAATTAATTGCAACGGATTCTATGGACAGCTTTCATAAATTTAGAGTTGATGCGATTGACACTACTCAGAGCCAACAGTATCAAAATGAAACGCCAGAAAAGCGAAGACTTCTTATGGATATTGTGATTCGGTAAACTACAACTAATTAATTGAATTTGGGAAGAATTCGCTAATTTTAAACGAATTTGTTGTATATAGAGTTCTGATTGGAAAGGAATGGAAATGGAAAGCTGAGAAACGACTTCAATCTCTTCGCTTCATTGGTGGTTGTACTCCATCCGATGCCAAAAAGTATTTAGAACTTACCGTGGGACCTGGACTTTCTGGTTAGTATTTAAAACAACGTTATCAAGAATAACGATGTATTTTACTAATTTTATCTTCTAGATTTGCGAATATCTCCAAAAGTGATTGAAGTAAAAATCAACAAAGTTGCAAATTGCATTCGAGCATGGCGTTATAAATTCCCCACTATCATGGACGAACTTCTCAACCTTGTGTGTGATCTCACCCTTGCAATCGACAATTTGATAAAATATAGTGATGAAGAAGAATTGCCTCAAGCTGTTTTCGAAGAGCAGAAGAAGGGTGCTTTAAAAGCGGCTCGGTTATGCATTCTCGCCTTCTTTACATTTCTGCCCAAGTTTAATTTGGATAATGCTACGATCGAGAGGATTTTCGATGTCTTCATTTGGAATGGAATTAACGAGATCAAGACACAAATGGGGTCAAGTCCGAGCTGGATTATGAAATTATTTAATGTTTGGAGTTCCCATGAAAGGTTTCACGTGTTATTTGCAAAATGTCGCAATTCCGATTTTGAAGAAGAATTCAGTCCAATGAAAGCTATATTTGATATTTTGGGAACTTCGACACTTCACTTTGAATTGCAAAAGTATTTAATTGAAATCCTCCTGAATTTGACCATGGCTCCGAATATTGTGGATAAAGTGGATGAAGACAGTGCTTCTTTGGATCATGCGGAAAAATTTGATGGGAAACCACTGACTTGTAAAGGCATTTACGACTTTGAAGATTGTTCCGGTAAGCTAAGATTGTGTTGATTAAAAGCAGTGATAAGACAGTATTATTAATTTTTTTGATATTTTAGAATCGGTTGGGATGAATGTTGTTCTACATGGGAAGCACGTCATACTGAAGTTATTAGAAGATGTCCAACTTTTCAAGAAATTCGTGAATCAGCCCGGCGGAGATCGCTGTCTTGCATTAATATCAAGATTAGCAGAATTTGTGGATGTGGAAGATGACGCAGAGTCGCTTCAAAGATTATGCTCCATTATCATTGAAACTTTCCCAATTTATAAGTACAGTGAAGAAAATCTATTCAATTGTTTGGTCGCTTGTAAGCATTTGCTTGCGAAAATTGTGGATTCGAAACCGATTTTGTTGTAAGTAATTTAAAAAGTGGTGTGATTAATTAGTATTGTTAAGTTTAATATTAATATTGTTTTTTCCCGTAGGAAACTTGTGTCTTCTTTTATCTGGGTGAAAGGGAGGCGATTGCGAAGTACACTTTGTGATATTTTGAGTTCACAAAAAGACAATTTTATTTATGAAACGATTCGAGACATGAATGCATGGTCTGATGAGACGGTTGACACTCCTGATTTTTCAACGCGTCAAGATGCCTTTCAAAAGTTGGAGAAGGCCGTTTTAGAAGACACATTTGATAGAACTCGATGCACTTTGGCAGCTGCTAATTGCTTTTACAGTCTTTTGAGCGTAATTACAAATCTTTTATATTCAATTATTGTGCATAATGACTAAAAATGTGGTGTTATTTTGCAGGAGACGGATCTCGGCGTTCGAAATTCTGCCAAACAGTTTCTAATTGTGTTGTCAGAATCATTGAAATTAAAATCGAAAGAGAATCAAGGAGAAATTAACGTTTTCCTGGATTCAATGATAATTCCAAGACTGCGGGGTGGAATTCATCACAAGGATGATAGTCGATTCGCTGATTTTTTGCAAGTCTACATTGCATTTATTCAGAATGCGAAAGAATTTCATGGAACATTCAAAGAATTGGATAAAGTTTTGAGCTCTGAGATAATTGATGCGTTGTATGATATCCAGATTCATTTGAGAACTAGAGCAATGAACAAGTAATTCTTAATTAATTAATCTAGTAATTGTAAAAATATTTATGCTTAAAATGTAATGTTTTTTAGGTTATGTCTAAAAATTGCGGAAGTGGGAAGCACAATAAGTCCAACAATCTTGAAAAATTTCATCCTACCTCTCGCCAATCATAATCTATTAGATGAAGAAAAACTTGGAGAAAATCGAAGTGATCTGATTCATTCTTCAATTGAGGTATGTTCAAATGGTGTCTCATATGATGTAAATATATTTTAATTGTCGATTTTTTTTATCATTTTTTAGACCGTGAAAACAATTCTACAATTATTTTCGCATGATCACTACTTCAAGTTTTTGACACAGTTGATAAATTCCCCGAAAAAGAAAACTAGACTTGCTAAGCAGTACGAGCGAATATTGGTGGCTACAATGGATGCTTATCATTTTGACCTTAGCTTAGCTGGTGGTGGTAGTTCCTTGCAAAAGTATGAGGATAGTAAAGCAGCAGCTCAAGAGAAAATAATTGACAAGGACAAAACTGACGTGCATAAAACAGACTCAGAAGACGACGAGGAAGAAAGTGACGACACAGTGGAAGAAAAGAACACAATTTCCAAAGAAGTGACAAATTCCCTTGTTCCAAAAGCTGCCGCTATAAAATGCCTCAAACTTTTAAAAACTGTGATAGTACCAAAACTCCGAAAATATTTGAATTTTGAAGAGAAAGCGACTCACAAGCTGTCCAGAGCAGAAAAGAAGGTTGACGATGATGTAATCTTAAAAATCCCGTGCACCCTTGCCCTAGTCAAATTATTAAAGAAGCTACCAAAGTCTGACGCGGAAACCTCGATAAGATCCATAATTCCTTGTCTCTGCGCCGGTTTGCGGAACGAACTCTACTCCACGCGACACAGTTTGAGGAAAACTATTCTCAGCGTTATCAAAGAACTAGGAATATCACAGTTTCGTTCAGTAATCGGATATTTGAAAGCCACATTGCAGCGCGGTTATCAAAAGCACGTGCTAAACTTTACTGTCGGATATTTCATGAAATGTTTAGAATCTGATTTACGAAGCAATCCTGCTCTTCTCCCAATAAAAGAAATTCTTCCCCTTTGTGAAGACGAGCTGTACGGAATCATGCAAGAAGAAAAGGAACTCGCTGCTATTAGAGCGAAAACTAAGGAAGCTGGGAAAAATAATGCACATCCAATTTTAAAATTGTGTGCAAAATGTATTCAAAGCAAGGCACATTTATCCAGTTTAATTGAACCTGCCATAAATCGTTTGACTGTGAAGAGATCGCCAAGAGTTGCAAAAACTACGAGGCAATGGTTAAATTCTGTGAGTGAAGGGCTTGCAGATAATGTTGTTATCAATCACTTGGAATTGCTGGACTGGTTACAAGAAGTTATACAGAAGGAAAAACTGGATGAATCTAAAGCAGCGAGTGTTGATCAAGAACCGGAACAGAAAAGGCGCAAGTTGTTGGTGGAGTCGAAAGATGCATTTTTGATCCCGACTGCGAAGAAGAAGACTAATAATGTGGCGGTGGGGAAAATCACGGGACAGTTTTTACTAACAGAATTTGCATTCAATTGTTTGTACAATGGACTTAATAAGAGCGTTAGGTTGAAGGAGACGCTGACAAAGGGTGGGTCTATTTATGTGTTGGATGGTTTTGTGAAGCCGTTGGGGGATGGGATTCAGTTACCGTCGAAGCAGGTTTGTCAGCCTAAAAAAATTAGGGCTTAAATTACAAACTGATTTGATTTTGTAATATTGCAGGTCAACGTTGTCTCGCTCCGGTGTTTAACCTTGTTGTTTGAATTTGAGCTATCCAATTTCAAAGATGAAGATTTTGTCGACAATTTAAGACGGAATGGATTCATTGCTATGAATAATCATTGTTATCGTACTTCTTCGGATACGCAGATGTCTAATGCTACGTTTAAGGTACATAAATATACATGTGCAGAATATATGTGAGGAAGTTAAAGATGCTGATTTACTTTGATTTTAAATTGCAGTTTCTTGCTGCATTTTTTACACGATTTCCTGACTACAAAATTGTACTGCAAGACTTTGAGTTGATGTTGAAATGCATCCAGAGTTATTTGACGCATGAGGAGTGCTCGGTAATGAATTATTACTAATTTAAATTTCTTGTGTAGAATTGCTATATTAATTATGTAATTGTTTTGTGTAGTCATCTGCGATAACGCTGTTGAAAGGAGTGCTTCGAAATAAATTCAGTTCAGCGAACTTGCAAGAATTGATGGAGGAAGTGTTTAAACAAGGAATTCAAAGTTTTTATCAACACATTAACGAAGGTTGTCGCCAGGTAGGTTCAATTTATGTATAAAGGTGCGCACTACACTAGGCATTTCAATTATTAATTGGTATTGAATATTATTCCAGGCTTACGTAACATACCTTAATAATTACTGCACGACTCCTAAAGAACTGACATCGCAAGTGCGCCTTATCCTCAACCAATTTGATTACAATATTGAAAATGGAAGATTAACAGCGGTGGAGATAATGAATTCACTTGTAGGATCAATGCCAGAGGTTGGTCAGGACTAGGATTCTGATAATCTGTTATATTTTAATTTTATTGTGGAGCTAATTTAATGTTTCTTTCTGAATTCATAGAACTGTTTAGAAGAAGTGAAAGAGTTGATATTTTTGAAAACATTAACCTGTTTGGATAAAGAAGACCATAAAGAAGTAAGGAGTAAATTGGCAGATGTGATAAAATCATTGTTCAAAGCTGAAAAGAAGAAATCGCTGGTCCGATTGTTTCTAAAACTGATATATTCCAATAACCATGTAAGTTGAAGGGTGCATGCGCGGATAAATTGATTTTAAAATAATTTGTATAATTAATTTGCTTAATTTAATCATTTTTAAAGAACTCCGAACTGGACACATTCTTCCTCGTTGCCGGTGTTTTAATCGACGATCCTAAAATCTTTACTGAGAATGATTTCACCCAGTTACTGAGTAAAATTGAAGAAATTCTAAACCCGGAAACATTTGATGCTATGTGTCTCTCGACCCCACATATGACTCAACAAGCTCAAGACTATGCTATTTTTCAAGCTTTACGATGTTTAAGGAAAGGATTAGATCGCAAATTTAATGGTTGTAACTTATGGGAGCGAAAAAGTATTCTTGCCGACACGATGGAAGCAATTTTTGGTCATTTGCGTGTCGTCCATTTACTATATGAGCATGTTTGGATTCCTCCAGTCACACTTGACATTTTATTCCATGTTATTGCAAAGCTGGAATTATCTGCGGATGAAGCATTTAACACGGTTGCCAATCAGTTGGAGGAAGAAGGAGAGTTGACGGACATGGTATTATTAAATGATACTGAAGATCTTAAGCTGTTAATTAAGAATGTTTGGACAATCTTGAAATTGGAGAGTGATCACAGTGATGATGTAGTTATGAAGGTACGTGTCGATTTTGTAAATCATTTTTAAACCGTTAAGTTAATTTTTTAAATGTTTTACAGGGAACCTTAATATTTGTACAATTGGTCTGTGTCACTGCTCGATTGTCAGATCTTGAAATATTTGAAGATGTCATTGGCGAGATGCGGAAAAGTGTGAATCACGAAGTAGTGAAAGATGCAAAGAAAACTAGATTGGTACACACTACTTCATATTTGCTCATCTGTAATCTCCTTTATGTACTAATTTCGATATATATGTTTTCTCTAGAGAACTTTAGCTTTTGCGTGCTTCCGTGGAATTGTCAATAATAGTCCGGCTGAAGCTGTGGCAAGAATTTCAGAACCTTTGACTCGCGTTGCAGTCAGAGAATTAACGGATGAAGGATGTCCAGGTTGGTTAAAATGCTCATGATTTGCAAATAATTTACAAATTACATAAAATAATATGAATCATTATCATGATCATTTAGGCGAAATAAAACTGGAAGCCGAAAAACTAACTTCCATTATACGATCTGTTCTCGGCAGCGCGGAGTTTAACTCATTATATGCCAAAGTTAACGACTTTTATCACAAGAAGAGGAATTTGAATCGTGCAAAAAAGAAGGAATCTGTAAGTTTTCGGCTTTTTTTGAGAATATGAATACGAAAAAATAAAATCTTGTAATTACTTCTTTTCAGTTTGTTCTACATCCCGGCCTAATAAGGAAACGGCCAGCTAATAAACCTTTTAAAAGTAAAGTTCCGTCCAAGAAGGCGAAACAGAGGAAGTAACTACACTATTCATTTATGAAGGATAATAATTAAGTAGATAGATTTTCGTTGGATTTTTAATTCGCATTATTATTATTTACTGTAAAGACGACCTATGTACTTATCATAGAATTA
>JAQFZJ010000606.1:0-21018 GCA_034695645.1 Folsomia fimetaria
TACATACGTCAACGTCATATTTGCAAAGAGGAACAACAATATGGATTGTTTTATTCGTTGGATACATGATTAATTTTTTTATCCATCATTTTATTCATTTCAATCCAAATCAAAATGAAACTGTTTGACAAAAAATTAACAAATATTGAATATTTTTCTCCACTAAGCCAATTTACGCCAAGGCAGTAAATTAGTTATTTACACCGAATAATATATGGTCCTTGTCTACTTGTATATTCCGAAAAAAACACGACTTTCTTTCTTCTCCAAGGTTGCCATTCATATGATTCCCAACCACCCATCTATTAAACATTAAAGAGTGATCGACTGGGTTTAGGTACAAAAAGAAGAAGTAAAACTCTAAACGACAGCGACCTCAAAACTCGGCGAATGTAGTTCAGCCAGCCTAAAGTGGGTGCAGATAAGCAATATAATAACTGGGTCGCTGGCCACAACAAAACACAAGCAAAACTGAAACAATTTCCTCATACAACAAAACTGAAACGGGTCAAATGCATGCATGCCCATACCATGCCCAGAGTTGCAGGTAAGGACTGTACTGTACATAATAAGGTCCTGCACGAAAAATATTAGTGATCCCTTCCTTATGTCAGCACGCATTTATAGGAGAGTATATAAGAATTAACTGATGAAAAAACAACCAAGTTTGAACGCGTGGGTTGTATTACACAACTTGTATATATTCTTGAGCAGTATGATGAAATGCACGATGAGTGAATGAAAATACCATTATGTATAAACAGGCACCATGCAATGGGACTGTGTATTAATGCTTGAATAGCTCGTTAAACGGGTAGTAAATGAATTAAACTAGTTGACTAATATCGCCTGACTGGTTTAAACCTGATAAACGCCTCACAATAATAACTGTGCACGGCCTACTACATACACAGGTCGGTTTTTAAATCCCAACAACTTCGGGTTTTACTTGCACTCCATTTAACTTGTTAAAGCTGTAATGTCGTGGAGATGGTTTGTTGTATTTACACACCACACCACATAACACCACTCTAGGGTGTATAATATGGGTGTGTGTGTCGTGTCAGGAGAAATGCTGGGTTGTGAAGTGTAATAAACGCAACACAAGTTTTCTCCAGTCTTTTATGAGTGTTTCTCTTAAAGTAAAATTGAGAAATGACTATTGCAACTGAGGCATGAAGTTAATGCGACGTAATGTAATATCAATTCGATTTTTACACATTTTATAACCCCATTGCGCCACTCGAGGCTGGATGAGATACGGAGAATCCTTCACAGTTTCATTCAAGTTTTCGACTTCTTCTCCTTCAAACTTTTACTTTTGACTTCACCATCACCCACCTGCCCACTTCATCCACACCGCTTGGCTATCTATGTTGGGGAAATTTTGAAAACTTAACTGCATAGATGACATTGAGAAACGAGTGTCAAGAGAATAGACGTGCAGAGGAATTCAAGGTACGCGAGGAGCATTCCGTTGAATTATAAATCCGCAATGGATAGAAAGCAGTCGGAATAATGATCATTTAGCATAACCAAAAACCAATAAGGAGGAGTTGCGAGTGAATGAATATATATTTTTTTCGTCCAACCTCACCTCTTTCCCTCAATCGTAAACAAGCTTATATTGATAGAAAAAAAGTAGTAAGGAAACCACATAATGTAGCCTCCCAGACAGCATAATTACAGAATATCTGGTAAGACTGGGTGTGGAAGGATATGCAGGTAGCACAACGGATGAGCAGAAATGGGTTGATGGGTGCGGGCGGGCGATGTGGGTATGTATGTGATTCGATGAGTTTGTGTACGTGGAAAAGAAAAAGTGATTGCCAACCCATTGAGAATAGTTTACACCTTGACACAGGAGCCACTTAAATATCGTGTAGCGGACATAAAACAAGAACACGGGACATGCATGTGATTTAAACTTGGATTGAACGATGGAGGGAGGGAGATGGATGCATAGAGCTAGCAGCGATGGATAATATAATTCCAGTTCTTCTTGGAACACGGTGCTTTCTCCAATAGAACTGCTTCCACAAAAGGTAAATGCACTAAAAGCATTCCCATTAACTTGTCACATGAAATTCCAACATGTCTCTTTCACACCAACAAATAAACGTCAAATAAACTGATAACTTGGACTTATTTAAACTAGTTGCAAGTAAACCTCTCGCATCATCATCATCATTATTGTTCTATGTGTCAGATCTATGTTTTGTCATCACGGAATCTCATGTGGATGACAACCAACAAATTACAAAACAGTCCACAAGAATGCTTTTCAGGTACTACCACTATAAACTCCTATTCATTTATAAAACAAAAGAAGCCCAATACATTTTCCTGTACAAATATGACAGTCGTAAAACAAACTGGCCATACAAACTAATACAAAATTGTGAGTGGGCAGAATAAAAGGATAATTCATCCTTCTGGACAGTTTAGTTTAGTAACTACATACTTTCTGAAGCATGAAACTGGGAAAAAAGTATCAATAAAATCCACTTCCTCCGTTGACATCACAGTTCAAAGATCAGGAGCAACACCTTTCCATCAAATAATTCAGAGATAACCGTAATTGATCAAACTGTACAAGCAAATGTCGTGCATTACTCTAAAAAAGAGACAAAGAGAAATAAGAACCATCAAAAACAACGCCACATTTATTGGATGGACATTGAGCAGGATGTTCTCTGAGGTTATCATCGTTGTCGTTGTGTGACACTTTAGCTTTGTTTGCTTTGCTTACTATATACATACATGGATACATGCATCACTCTTTATACCAATGCATTGCATCTGCATAAGGTATAAACATATATTGGGCCGTTCGTTTCGTCGCTAAAACTTTCACCCGGCATCCAATTCGACGACTCAGAGAAGCCGACAAACTGAAATGAAGTGTCAAACACTGTTCTTCGCACCCATACTGCGAGACACGGAGGGACAACGAGGCTATCGATGACACATTTATTTGTCAAGGTCTGTTATGCTTCCAATAACACACGTAGACGTAGACAGACACCTCCATTCTCTATCATTATATTTGAAAACAGATTCTTTAGTATATTATCCACATGTAATAATACGGAAATATATCAGTACATCATATACAATATTTAGAATCATGTCCCCTTGTTTCTGTCATATTGCATATAACATATCCACTACAACAACTGGCAACTGAACTAAAAAACCTCCAGTGCAGCTTGAGTTAGCCCGAGCCAGTGATTTTATCTTAATATTAAACTCATTTTAGCTTTTTAACTTGTATGCTTTGAAAGTGTATCAAATTCACTAAATGCATGTAAAACCAAAAACCCGTGTGAAAATGATTTAAAATAAAATTTTATCAAAATGACTTCAGTTTTCTTCTCTAATGGTCATTTTGCCCCACAGTACCAAATTTCGAATTCTAACCCACAAGTTTCAAAAACCAGTGTGGGTCGCTCTGGAGGTCCTTGTGGACAAATTTTGTGATAAATTCACTCAAATTCTTTGTTTGAAAGTCAATAGCAACATTCGTTCAAAATTTCATCTCTCTAGGGCGATTTATGAAAATCGGTGGGGGTCACCCAACAGGGAAATATTTCAAATTATGCTTCAAATTTCTAGTTTAACCCTCCATTGGAGCCACCATGCTGAATTTCAGCCCTGTATGAAAATTTCGAATATTCAGCACCACCCGACCTATATGACCCCCACTCGTCCCCTATGAACCGATTTTGCTCATCTTCGAACTTTTAGCCTTACTTTTACCCTAATATGTAAGTGTGCAAAATTTCAACTCGATCGGAGAAGTTTAAAAGAGACAGAACGGTTCCATAAGCCCTGGCTCGGGCTAAAAAGTTGAACATACATAAGTGCCGGAAGAGAAACCATATAACATGTATAGGAGTATTTCTATCAGTTGTTGTAAAGAAAAGGAAGAAGTAGGGGCCAAGGTGAAAACTAACGGCGGTAACTAACGGTGCTGCATGGTAAAACTTTTCCAGGAAGCCAATATTACCTGTCCGTCACGTTGAGATGATTTTTGACGCCAGTGCAGCCGTAGTCAGTCAATGCAGAAGAACCTCACCTTTCGACACAACCAATCAATATAACACACAAGACGAATACCTGGAATGGAACGACGGTTCCAATTTCAAATCGAATTTCACAGTCTCTCTCCATCCAACATCATTTGCCTTTTCAGTTGTGGTGTGGTACATGAAGGAAATTTCAGTTATTGGAGGTGTAGGTAGTGGAATAGAAGAAGTTCCTATTATTCCTTGCCTACTTGCCCACGCAGCATTTTAAAGAATAGGCTTTGTACATGGGTGAAAGTCAGAACTACGAGCCCGGATATGCCAAACATATAGCCAGGAAAATGTGGATGAAAGCTGGTCTTACTCGTTCTTCATAGTGAACATGATTCTCGATCACTTTCCTCGTACATTATATCATGTCCACGAGTCATGGGCTAGTTGCACTAAAAACTATATACATATATACATGATGGTCGTGATAGTACTAGTGTATTACGCATATAGCTTGTCGATGGAAGATAATTAACTCATTCTAAAGCGTAAAATGTTCAATGTTCTCAAATTGCTGACCCGTCTGACCCGTTGGAGTAAAGTCACTCTCTTGCTCGTGAATTCATTCTTCTCTTGCCATTCATTCATATATCCCGTTGCATGGAGTAGCTACATAGTTAGTACCAGTAATGGTAATACTATATACTTAATAATAAGGGATAAACAATTATATTTCCTTGTCATATAACTCCAAAACAGTACATACAACAAGCACAGTAGTGCTGCTCCGTAGATCCCATGCCGTGAATCAGACGGAGTGGAGAAAGGCGTTTTGACATCTCAAATCTCCAACAAGCCACACACACGTAGCATATACAAACACACAAAAACGAATGCTGCGCTACCCGAGTTACGAACTTTTGGCATTTTGCACCCTTCGTCAAATGTCTCTTAGTCATGCAACCAAATTAGGCAAGCGTTAACCTTATTATATTTTCAGTTAGTCCAGTATTCAACCCAGCTAAAAGCAACGTCAACTATTCCAGAAAAACATGGAAAATCCTACTGCAGCTCTTTTATGTCGTCTTCTTCTTCGCAGTCGGGTACGTATTTTATATACATACATAGAACCGGATCACATGACCATAACATAATACATCAGCTCATTAGATGAATTTCCCTTCGTGGTTCACTCTGGCTATTAATTAATTATCCCTTATCTTTCACAGCATAATGGAATGGAAACAGTAGATCATTATCTCCAATCAAGTTTCATTGCATACAAACTGTGAATAGCTAAAGTAACAAAATGACTGGATTACAAATCATCATAAAAATCAAAACTTTCAAAGAACATCAGATCCCATAAATTAAACTTACTGATTAGGAAGGCGACGAATTTTCGGTAAGGTGCAGAGAGAATTCAATAGATAAAACTGTCAGTGGCTGCATTTATAAATTGACAGCATTTCAGCCAATAGCGATTACGTTTGCGGTTGTGCTTTCTCTGAAAACCCATGTTTCACCAATACTCGTTCACAGCTACAACTATAATGCTCCAATTCACCACGCAAATCAATTTTGGGAGGTGGTGAGGTTTGAAACATATAATTTGCAAAGACTTCCGCCCAACCAAGGTTGACTTGCCCTTGTTCCTACAGAATAAAAGAAGGTTATCCCTGACTTGACCTCACAAGCTTTGCCATTAAATCAACATCGAGTGATTTTGAATTGACTAGAGGAGTGATTCTGAAAGAATAATGCGGTTACGACCAAGACATGCGAATCGCAAGTTTAGATTGAACAGATTGAAGTGAGTAATTATATTTAGATTATTGAGACTTTTATTATACTCCCCTAAATTCAGACACTGTGGACCGTAATAATATACGCTCTCAGTTATTTGTTTTCATCTTAATGAATACAATTTTTTTTAGAATTGGTGGATTATGTCAACCAAGTTTTTGTGTTTGTATGAACAAACAATATATAAATCATTTGTGGAATACATTAGTCAGTATCAGAGTGGAACTGCTAATGATTGGTTTAACATTCAACGCCCACACATTTCATGGGACTTGCTTTCTCTTTGATTCGTTGTGGTCAGCATAAAACTCACAAATTGCAAGCGTATACGAGTACTGCACAATACTGCAGCAATGCACAATAATGTCTAATAACTTAATCTGATATAAAGTCATTGATGATTACAATTCGTGACATTTGAACAATTCTGCTAATGGAGAAAGTTCTCATTCATTCATGTTTTGCTGATACACACGACCATGTTCAGCATTATCAGCCGTGTAGCATTGTTTTTACATTACTGATGCAAGCTTTATTATGAATATTTGATGTTGTCTTACCCCCTATCGTACAGCGGGCAGTACGGCAGTGTCAAATTCCGGATGAATTTCCAGACATCACCGAATTTCCACTCAAGAAGGGGCGAAACCCGCATTACTTGTGGCCAGGTTTCATCCGTCATCTGTAATAAGACAGAACATAAAAATTGAATAACATGAATAATAAAGAGAAATTAGTTTGGCAATATGAACAATACTCTAGCTATGCATATCTCTGTTAATTCAATCAGTACAATGAAAAATACTGCTTTTATCCAGTGAAAATGAGAAGACTGTAGTATTTCATAACAAGACAAATTGCTGCATTCGACAGTGAGGGGTTTCATCAACTTATTAGCCTAATGGAATCAATGTGCATGCTCTTATTCCTTTCTGCCAATACCTGGAAGAATGTCAGATTTTTTCCACTCGGATCGGAACGCCGGGTGCCCATAAGCACAGCCTTCATTCCCGGATGTTCTGCCAAACCCTGTCGTAAACCAGCCAAAATTGGTCCGTTGTAAGTCCACAGCTTCAAATTGTACCTGGGGATTGAGTAGAAAAGAAACATAAAAAATTTACAGCAATGCATCATCACTATAACAGAAGCTGCCCAGTGTATTATTATACAAATAATAGTACATGGTCAAGGCATAGCATGCGAATGATTCACAATGAAAGACCAAGAGGATGAATCGTATCTCGGAACATGAAACAATAAACCCTTTGCACAATGAGACAAGAGTCATTGGTATCATTCATGTCATTTGGGACAAGAAGAATATTATGGTCTTCGCGTAATTCCAAGCTTCTGGCACTGCTGCTATATCGTGTATCTGCGTCTATCAGCAGATTCCCATTTTTTTCTCTACTTCATCACTAAATTTAATGATCCTCCAGTCACGAACCCGGGTTCCAACAGCAGAAGCATACGCTGATTATATATCGATATTATGTATCGATATACTGATACTACCATATTATATAGATGAAAAGTAAAAATTCTTGTAGTAATAATTTTGGAGAAAGTCGTGAAATTATTTGAATTTCACAGAAACATCTAATTTCCGATAATGAGAATGAATATCAATGGCATAAATTACACCCAACAACTAACCGTGTAGCACATTCCTGAACAAAAATTTCCATTTCTGGAAAAGGATCATCACTTCGAATACACAGTGCGTGAAGCTGCTCTTGATTCGAACGACTTGGAAACTTCTTTTGGACAACGGCGTAGAATATGTGGAGCAAAGCAGTACAGTCTTTGCCACCATTGAAGCAAATCCAAATGTTTTCGGTAGATGAGAACTTGTCCAGTGCTTCTTCAACAGTCTGCAAAATATACGATATCAAGTCTAATGTTAGTTCCGGACTTTTAATTTGACATGCTGCAGCCTCCATCCATTCATATTTTAATATACATTCTCAATTTATACAACTTACGGACACGGCTTGTCTTATCACATGGTACAACTCGTGGTCCGGGTTGTCAAAGATTTCGTAGACCTTGGCAGTGGCAGTTTCGAATGGTTGAGCATCATATTCCACCAATGAGTTGGGTGGCATTAGTTCACTGAGGAAGCCTTTCGCCTCTTGGACATTCTCAAGATTGTGGGACTCCATCGTTACCCTGGTCATATAGTAGAGATTTCCCACAACGGGATATGAGCCAAATGTTACAACATCTTTGAACTTGCTCACAGCTAAATTGATCTCATGAGTGATGGATAACTCATCTTTGTTCACATAAATTTGTCCCGTGTGAAACAAGTTGTCCCCGTCACCAGTGGTCAAGATAGCTTTCATTCTGGGAAACATTTTTTGTACGAACTGAGGCACGCCAGGGAAAACATAGACATTGTGTAGAGCCACAATAGGAAAGCTGGCGAGAGGCAGGGAAGGTTCGAAGATTAATTTAGCACCCACCGGCAATTGTGCCATTCTCATGATCACCTCCTCTTTAAAGCCTCTGTTGCCCAACCACTTATTAATCAATGTCACCATGTCTGGATGAATTTCCACCTCCTGCTCAAACGCTTTGGCTACACCTAAATACGTCATGTCATCATGGGTAGGCCCAATCCCTCCAGTGGTGATTACAATGTCATGTGTGGAAGAAAATTGTCTCACTTCAGAGGCAATGTCTTCAATACCATCACCGATGACAGAAATTCTAACAACTTTCACACCCATGGAGTATAGATGTTTACATATAAAGTGTGAGTTCGTATCAAGAACTTGGCCTTTTATTATTTCGTCCCCAATGATAATGAGCCCTGCTGTTTTCTTTCGATGCGGTGGAGACATTGTGACGTTTGTGGTGGACATTGTGGACAATGATGACGATAAATTCCCGATTCCCTCATTCATTATCAGCCTCGAGGTCAAAGTCTGCACAAAAATATTTACAGGATTACAATTCTTTACAGGCCGCGAGCCCATAAGAAAATGAAAAATGAGTGGTCTCATTTTGATTGAATAACTATACTAATCAAAGCAAAATAGACTTGAAAAAATTATATGTCGGTGTGATACAAGTTGCAAATACAAGAAGCTGATATGCAACGACATGTTTGTATAAATATTCAGACATTTTCTACGGAAGGGATGAAATTCGACCAAACTCTGAAACTATTAGAAAAATCTACGACATTTTTATCACGCAAATGATATCTTATATATACATCATTTATTTATTCAAAAAGGTATGTTCGAGTTCAGGGTATGCTGAATTTTTGAACATTTGAATAAATTGATTATGCTAAATTTAACATGACACTAATCCGTTACAAAAGTGTCATTGATTTTATCACAAGTCATTGCTAACACCATTTCGAAATCTTCAATTTTTGTAATTGATGATGTGTCTTTGGATGAATCTTGGAATTGGTTTACTTGCTTTTTATTGAATACTTCAGGTTTCTTAAGAAGGAATTCTAGAGTCGAGTCGATTTCTGTAACTTTTTTTCTTGTCCATTCATTGGTCTGAAAGTTGAACACATTAATTAAACAATTTATCAAGTAATTTATTAGGTCATACTAAGTCAAAATTTAGAAAAACGTCTACTACATACCTTACGTTTACTGCAAATTTGCTGGGTTGACTTTGAAATGGACTTTGATGTAGAAACCAATCCGTTAAACTTTTCCGCATGACTAGTTTTAATAGCTTTAGCTGCACCAAACTTTCTGTGCCCCATTTTAGAATAATAGTAATAGGTAAAGCTCGTCAATTAAAACATCAATTTGGCTCTTCAATTTTTAAAGGGGGTGGTTGTTGACTTCTGTGAGACACAAACACAAACTAATAACAAACATAGTTAGCAATAAAGTTGAAATTAAAACTGGAATATTTTGGCAAGAAATTTTGTACATTACAGGACAGAAAAGCTTAATTTAATTAATTTGTCTCAATAGTCGAAATTTAGTTAACAGCCTCTTCGTCTTCTAATGATTTAGTCATGACGAAATGCGGGAGTACGAAAGAAACCCGAAGCATTTCTTTATTTGGAGCAACATTTCGAACCATTATCACTTCTGATATGTTTTCTTTCTGTAATTTGTATTTGAGTCGTTCATTTACTAATTGTACTGCCTTTTCCTTAAATTCAGAAATGTCCTTGATAAAGCAGTAGACGTGGACCATCACAATCAGTTGGGAGGGAATCAAATCTGAGTGTCCTTTTAAAATACCCCACAAAGCAGGCAAAAATTCAACAGCTATTGCAGGAAGATTCATCACAATGTGAATTTTCTTGTTGACAAAGTCAAAGGCCTTCTCTGAGTCTGGATTTTGATACTGTTCTAACTTATCCAACAGGTCAGTGGCAATAGTGGATTGTATAAATTCTCGACCATCCAGATTGGAACATTTGACAAAACCGTGAACTTTATTTTTTGTAACGTTCCTCTGAAGCCACTGAAAAGACGCCGGGTTCAAGTCATTGGCGAGTATAAAGCATTTTTTCTTCGCTGCTGGAACGGCGAATGGACCAACTCCAGCGAACACATCATACAACATATCTCCTGGTTGCAAAACTTTAACAATTCTCTCATGCTCGGCTGATAGCCTGGAGTTCCAGTAAACATCTTCCAAAAAACAAAAATTATATATTAACGCTATTTATATACGCATATGTATATATGTGTGTATTTTTACCTTTGAAGTCAAACTCATACTCGCAGCGATTTTCTTTGAGATGTACAACTGTGTTCGGATCTCCGGCAAGAATTTCCATTTGAAAATTTCTATATGTATTGTCAATGTTGGTTAATTTGTTTACGACGGTTTTGGCTGTGGATATCTTGTCCAGAAGGACCTGCCCAATCAAATTCTTGTATGGTAATAAATGTTCTCGAAGGTTTAGGTGAAGAATGTGCCCAATGTGAGAAAAACTTGATAACCTTTCCTGGTCATCTGGCACGACGGAGTCAAAAATTTGATTCCATGACCAATTTTCGTATGCAAATTTTATAGTATCCTGACGTATGGAGCAGATAACTTTTGGCTCCAACTTAAGCTCTTCTCCAATAAATTCAGCTAAATTCTTCCCATTGAACAATTCAGGGTTGAGGAAAATTTTCTTTGTTTTCCGAGATGCATTATTTTCATCAGCCGATTTATCCGACTTTGTTTCATCGTCTTGAATAGGCTTTATTCCTTGAATTTTCAATAGGAAGGGTTTCACATGACGAAGAATTTCTGGGTGCATTTGATCTTCATACACGACGAGTGTTGGGATGGCTATGTTCTTTTCAAACGCAGACTTATCAAGTACCATCATTCCCTGACAGCTTGGAGGGCGGAGGTAAAGTCTCGCTTTAGATTTGGATCGCTTATTTAAGCTGCTGCTTGAATTTTCTGAAGTTGTCCTAGGACGCTTGGGTGGAACACCACCAGATTCATTTTCTGAATTCATCTCGGTTTCCGAATGAGAAGTCCACGTCTTGATTAAATCACATAATACGCTAAAGTTAGAATATGTATAGTACAATCCTATAATCAATTTTATCCGATACACATTTTCCAGTTTACTTTTATTGTAAATATGACTGCTTTAGTGTAGAAATTTAATTATATTAATTTCGAAAATCAAATTAATACTGATAATTAGTGATAATGCGAATTTCAGCTTCCGTATTTGCAAATTGTATCGAATTTTCAGTGAATGAATACAAATTGTATTAATTTTCTATTTCATTTCGTCAAAACTTTTTAGTTATAAGAAGTAAAAGACTAATTGAAATTCTACGCAGTACTAAATAATTCGACATGCAATTTCATTAATTGAAATATAAAAACCATAGTGGAATTTGGCTAGGCACATGCATTGCTTTTTTATATCATATCCAACGATTTCAATCTGTCTGGTGGACATATAGCGTACAAGGTGCATGACAGTCAGAATCAGAAGGAAGGGCAAATTAATTGTCGTGGTTAACGAGGACTTTTTACAGAAAATGAATAGACGAGCAACAGAAAAATGCAATGTGAATGGAGGCCAAGCACTACCAAAAAGAAAAGAACATATAGATGTTCCAAACGTATACAAATAAATAAGTCGTCAATTGTCAGGTCATAAAAGAGGAATCAGCAGGAATGGAGTTTGCATTATACGAAAACAAGAAAAGGTGTCATACCTTGACCTCTCCTGTGCGAGACTGGAATGGGGATGAAGAGGGAATTAGGACCGCTGTGCCTTCGCAAAAGTTTCTAGTCAAAGGAAAAGTTCCAAAGATTTTCGATTTTTGAAGATGTCGGAATATACCAGCAATTGTAAAACCCATAAATTTTGCAAATAATTTTATTTGGAGGGATTGCGAATTACTTTGCAAAACGACAAAGTTTAGCACAATGAAATGCAATGTAAAGTCTGGGTATGAAATGTGCACGAGAAAGCGTCAGTTTGGAAATAGCGGCGTCTCAATCCGAACTTGCCAATAATAATAAAACTCTCGTCGTGATATTCGTTTTAATTTGCATAATTGTGAATCCATTGATTTTATGCTAATATGCAAGTTATAAAAATTTAAAAAATGCTAATTTTAGCATAATTTTAGAAAACCTTGGATTGTTTTTTATTCATACTTGTCTACTGCCTGTTAGAAATAAGTATGTTAACAAAATAAATCAATTTCCTAATTTCGTTTATTTCATTTCATTCACAATTTCCCAAATTCAAAGTTTCAATGAATGTTTATTTGGTGAGTTATTTATTTTCACAATACTGACGACACAGACAATAAACATCGGAAAAATCTGTGAATAAAGTTAAGGCATGAAAATGTGCGTTTTCTGTCTTCTTTTCATATCCAGAATTTGCATAGAATAATCGACAGCTCTATTTCTGTTTAGATCAACACATTGTTGTGTTGTAAAATCCAAATGAATGACTTGTCCGTAGACAATTTTGTTTATTTCTGGGTGCAATAATATTATTGTTGTCACAATCAGCAATGATGCATGGTCTCTAAAGTGTGACTTGATCTTTGGACCTTTCATTCAATACAGTAATTCGCATTCAAGACGAACTTGCTAAAATTTAGTTATCACTAATTTTGTTGTGCTAGCCAAATGATTCATACATACAAATATTGATGTTTTGCACAGACGTACATCGTCTTCGCCTGATATATCATTTCCATACAACAATTCCTGTATCGCACACAAATTGGTGGGAGATAGATCACTGACCAAACACGAAAAGAAAGAGTGATACATCGGTTATTCAGTTATGCGGCGGACAATACAATAGCATTTATTAGCAGTGAACTTCTCAATGGCATATGAATTAGGACACGGGACGAATTATGCGACGTATCGCACTGATACTCCAAAGGTCACTAAGAATTTAATGAAAAAATCACGGGTCGTTTTGTGTGGTTCAACTTTTTGAAATATTTCTAGATTGAACTGATGACGAGTTAATCAATTTCACCTGACCTGATCGAGATCGTGGTCTTTCAGGTGATAATTGGCGAATGAACGGAATCCGAACCTGCGTTGCATGCTTGCGTCAATTGGGTAAAGTGTTAAATGACGAGAGATTGATTAAATTTCTCAATAATCTGTGTAGAACTTGGAACAGGATGCCCTGACCAAGCTTATTTCAAACGAGATTATGGCGACAATTTCTGGAGAGATGCAGATTAAAGTGGATTTGACCTTTGTTCCGATGCTTTAATGCACGCAACCCTTAAACCTTCTGCGTATTTAGTGGAAACATTTCATTTAAAGTATATGTCAATGTTGCATCATTTTAATTCAGGATAAACAATGTGGCACACACGGTACACTGATAATGCAGATTACATGTTATCTAAATCAAAATGCCGAAATGCATCAGCCTATCCTCCATCCACACACGCACATGCATGCCTTAAATTACATTTCAACTGTTTGTCGCTTGCGTCTTTGGGCGATTTCATGCATTTCATGATATGACATTTAATATTCTTTGATGTCAGGGTTTACCATGGTCATGGGGAAAATAATGCATGTCATTATAAGTATACCAATCAGTTTCAACGAATTTCGTCATTTGAAAATGGAAGCAATTATGCATCCATAATCCATAATCTCAACGTGCTAATCATTGTAATTTACACTCAGATAGTAACGATCCGTAGTATGGAAATGACGTCTACAAGTATTGAATATTAATTATATTTACTTAGTTTGATTTATGTATAACCAATACACAGAAATAAAATACAACATTGAATTATGTATGATTTAGCTGTGCGTGACATCCTGAAGTCGAGTCATTCAATAATCAATCTGAATCAAACCAGTATTCGAAGAACTATCTAGTTCTAATGCATGTATGTATGTACGAGTATGTAATTTGCCAAATCCACAACCACCACCATCAGCTAACATTATTAACTAAATAAGTTATTACGCATATAAGGCCATCCGCTTCATTGAAAGTTGTGATTCATTCACCACTTTTTTGTGGATTATTCTTGCTAACCCACAATTACATCACGGCATAACCATCATAACATTGAATCACTACCATGCAAAATGCAAGTACGTTTCCTACTCCAAGTGACGACATCAGCCTTCTGGTATAAAACCAAGCGTGGAACTCTCAGCTTCCGCACAAACTGATCACCAGTCATATTGCAATAATTGAACATTGTCAGCAATTTTCATCTCAACTTTAAAAGTACATAATAAATCTGCTCAACCTTCACCGCAAATATTTTATCGTCATGAGTTCCTCTGCTTCCGTTGGAAAACTTGGTGGCCGAGTCTGGAGACTTCAGAAAGAGATCACGACCACGGTACAACCTTTGATGGGTGGTTGTGGTGCGGGGAAGCTGGAGGGCAGGGTGTGGAGACTCCAACAAAGCCAAGGCTCCACCCGACCTTTCTCCTCTCAATCTTCAAACGGAAATACATTCTCTTCTGGCTCCAGGTAAAAGCATTTTCCGAGTGGAAATGATCTAATTTGTTTCAATCTTGAGAAAATAAACTAAAGGAAGTTTTTGCTCTTGACAGATCTGAGAACCCTTTTGGCAGTAATAGCAGTTGGAGTACAAAATCATGATGGTTCTGAGACTTCTTAGTCATCCTCTGTAGCTGAGCTTCCTGTAAAAATCTCATGAAAATTCCTCATCCGTCCTGTCAACATTTATTAAACAACAGACTTCTCATTTACTTCTGTTAAAGCAAGCTTACATATAAAAGCTTGGTTGCTCAAGTTGTTGTCGTAGGATTCCTTTACTTTATGTATGTATATAACCATTGTGAGCTTCTAGTCCTGTGAATTCATTTCGCATTCAGTTCGGAATGATGTAACATTACAAATATTTATAGTAATGATTTTTTATTTATTATTGACGGATGCAAAGACTTCTTTTGTCAAAATCTACAAGATTTAGAATATTTTACTGATATATTTATTACGCGATCAATTCGATTTAAAATTATTATATTAATTCCATTACAAAAATAAATAAAAACATACAAAACAATTACCGTATTTATGAGCATTCATATAATATACATACTTGTATATGTAAAACAATGAATCATGAACAATCACGAATTTAGTATGAATTGTGTACAAATATACCATCACCATTACAAATTGATCACATAATATGCACTTTATGAGCGAATTTCATTTCAAGTTCGATGCATGCGGTTATCACAATCAGGTCACAGGTTATGATGGTTCGTATATGATGCAAGTCGAGTGCGTGGGATATCCCGCATCATCCATCAAATTGAATAATTACAAACTAACCCAACTAACACCATAGAGGCGCCCTGATTAATATAATTGACCATTTGAAGATCTCTTTAAAACTTCTACAATCTCAGTTTACAATTTCATAATCAGTATATACATAATCAGTATGTACATTTAGACTAAATTATCTGCTTGTCCAAAAATCTACTAGATTTCTTTTTTGTTACACAGATTCATGTAATGAATTTCCCCGTGAATCTTAAAACTCAAAGTTCAATAACTGGACTATTATACTGTCCCAGTGGAAATTCACAAACCTCATAAGTAACCAATTTCTGAGTATGAGACAGAGTATGATTTTTATTAAATAGTAAATCAAGCAGGAATGGATCTAGATAATTCTGGACACATAGTTATTAAACCAAGTCTGTCTGGATTTGGGACTTTTGGACTCGCTCTACTTTGAACTTTCATTACTCTTTTATTAATGACCTGCAATCAACTTGGACTGGTCCATGATAGATAATTGTGGAGGAGTTGGAATGGACATGTGTGGCATGGACTGTGCATCATTCGACACCATCCAACACATACTAGGTTGCAAGGTTATAAACTATACTGGTTGGATTCAGACTGAAATAGAATGAATGGATTTATTCTGGTTATTTAAGGAAGTCGATCTCGATTATGATGAGACACTGTTTTTGGGACTGGAACAAATACATGTGTGGAATTGTACAAGTTGAAATTATTACAGAATTATTAATGCCACCGAACTGCGTCAGTCAGGTGAGATAATTTCTTAGTATGGACAATAACGTGTTGATTGATGTTGGGAAATTCCATGCATGTAGTTTATTCAGAATGCATCAACCAACAACAAAAACGATGACATGACATTCAAGTTGACATGCATTTTTTGCTAATCTGCTTACAAGGTGGCATTATTACGTACTCCTTCTTATCATACAATCAGGTTGGGAGTAGTTTTTTGTCTCATTCTCATGATTAATATAAGCATATAACGAATTTATTGTCTTAATTAGTAATTCAATGATTAATTGAGTAATTATTCATGCCTCCCTCTTCGCAAACTTGTAACCTTTACAATCCACTCGCATCAGGTCTAAGAACATTTTAATTGGCACAATTTCCATAATTGAGAGTGACTGATAAAGTACTTAAAGGTGTTCGAATTTGTCCGTCGTCCTCCGAAAATCTCAAACAATATACTTATTTAGCCGAACAACATGGACCAGGTGGATCAACTTGCCTGGGCTTATCCACAGCCTGATAACTCCAAACAGGCTTCTGCATCCGTATTATTTTACCACGTCGTCTTATTTCTGAGAGGTGTGGGTGTACTCCCCGTTAAAACTGCTCGCTTAGCTGATAAAAATCATGGTCCAATCATTCGCTACATATTTTCGATTAAATCCCTAACTTTCTTTTACTGTTTTATCTTAACAACTTTCATCATGGCGTTCTGGGGACAATTTGTTGCTGAATTTACAAACAATAATCTCTTTAGCACATCAATGTATGTATCCTTTATAAATCGCGTTCATTGCATAAAAACACTTTTACTGAGTTTTCTTTCTGTCATTGGTTAATTTACTAGATTATTCGCGAATCTCTCCGGAAATGCTTCAACTCCTAAAAAAGACCTTCTGAATCCTCTGATGGTGTCACAAACTCTTCTACTCGTAATATTCCCTGTCAGCAGTGCTGGAAATATCATGGCCACAATTTGGACATCGTCAGATTTTGTGGAATATTTGAACACATGGACAACATTTGAAAAGAAATTCCGACAAATTTTCAACATTCACCCGTTTCTAAATGAAGCAATATTCCCCCGAACAACTAGTTTTAGACGATTTTCTTGGAATATTGCAATTTTTATAGCAGTTTTGATGGGCTTATCCATTTATCCTATGCTGCAATCACAAGAGCGTCTCTTCAATTCTAACGTGACTATGAGTTGGCCTATCATGGTCGGATCTTTAATAACCATTCTCATTATGCTTCTAGTGGACTTGAGAAGCAATTTGATGCTTTTCATTAATGAAGAAGCATTCTCTCAGGTGAGGTGCGGATATTCCATAAATTTCAATGATAATAAATTTGTTGGGATGAAAGTAGATTGGAGACAATATTCACAAGAAAATTGAGGACTCCCAAAAATTCCTAGCTAAAATACAAGCTTCTGTGCAGGATTGGCAAGTCTGGATAAGCGATGCAAGAAATCAAACAATTTCCGTTGGAAAAATTCTTAGCACAAATTTGCTGATGGAGCTAATAAATTTGTTCTGCGTATGGTGTTCAGTCATCTATCAGACAGTTTTCTTTGCACAAAAGGAAGGATTTTCATTCTTCAAGGATCTCGGACCAAACTATTTTATGTGTGGAATTATGTATATCCGTTTGGCTGTAAAAGTATTCCTTTCCGAAAGAATTGGAATTGCGGTGAGTTACATGTTGTTTTTGTTGACCATAGACTGATGTCGTCATCCTGACTCATTTTTAATTTGTGTGGTGTTGTGGTGTTTAAAGGAGGCTCAAATTGTGAAATCAATCAGACTCATGGAAATTCATCCAAGTGATTGTACAACGTCTCTTGAAGTAAGATACACACATATGCTTACCAAATAAAGCAAGGAATATATGACTTTTAACGTGAGAACTGTTGATGAGGTGGTGGTAATTGATTAATGAAATCCTTTAGACAAATATAGTGGTTGATTGGATTGCCACTACACCCTCCAAAATAAACATTGCCAACTTGTTTGCTCTCAACCGCAGTCTTTTGTTCGGTGTAAGTTTCCATTCCTCTCTCAAACCAAACTAATTTTCAGGGCAACTGTATGGAATATACATATTTTGCATGGTTGTGGTGGTGTTGTAAAACTTGTTTTCCAAATAAGTGGTTCAAGGTATCACTGGGCATGCATTTGTACAGATAATTCATATACATGACTTGTTACTTTCAGGTGATGGGACAAACTTTGACATATGTTCTCGTTCTTTTACAATTTCAAACCATTCAAGGGGCCTGAAGCACAATATAATGTAATAACTGTACTAAAAATAAAATCTTTAATTCCTTTCTGGAAATCGGATTTGTGATTGCGAAATGGATAGAAATTTACATTAATTCAAGCAAGCCAATGATGCATCTACAATATTATTAAAATATGTCAATTTTGTACATAGATGAAAGCAAATGCGAACATAAAAGAATGCATGCCTGACTATACGACATCACAAAGTCGTGGTGCAAAAGTGCTAGTTTCTGTCATCTAGCTCGCACACTTTGTTCATTTATGAGGAGTCTAATTCTACAGGGAACATTTTCAATCCTATCCTCTCTCAAAATTAAGTGTCAGAGAGAAATAATTGGGTTTCAATGTCGGCAAATCCAAAAGAATATGACATTGGGGAGAGAGAGACGTCGTCTTGTTTTAAAGAATACATTTGGTCCTTGTGCACTCTTTTTGCATTTCTCCTACATAGTCAATGAAAGTAACATTACGCTACATAGAATTAAATCATAATGCTGAATGCAGGAGTAGATGGTGAAGATAGATTGTGAACAGTTAAAATTTAAAATTTCTAAATCAAACATGAAACATTTGTGGATTGTGTCATTGGTGAAAGCATCCAAAGAACGCTTCGTGCTTGAAGTAGGGTCGGTCGTGTGGTGGGTGATTCATGCCGAAATGAACGAGATACGAGGTTGAATTTAACACGGAACATTGCCCCCTCACTTTGCTTCACATTTTACTTTATCCATGTGGCGGATATGTGATGTGGATCTCATTTTTAGTGAGAGTTGATTGAACAGACCCTTTCATAAACTGATTGTGAGTTGATACGATGGCAGAATGTAATGCACGAGTGAAGTCGGAATGTTGAATGTCTCATTTGCATCCCATCCCAAACAAGAGGGAGAGAGCACTGCAGAACAGTTTGGTTAATGTGGGTAGTGTTTAATTAAAAAAAGGAAAACGCAATTTGAAATCATTTGTTTTTGTTTCCGACAAATTATTTGACAATTTGCTTGCATACAAGAATATATGTAGTCTAATACTTAATCAAAGGTTTATGTAATTTGGTGGTAATTTGTCATTTACGAATGGATGGAAAGGTGTGGATGGTTGATTTTGCGTCGGTTTATGGAAAAATTAGGTTGCATTAGAAACTGATGATATTTGTCGTGATATATATTTTAATAAATGGAAATGAATGAATGGAAATGAAAAGGACGGAATAACGATGAGCATTTATGAGTTTGGATACGTCCGTGTTCATCAAAGGGATTGAGATGAGGGGAATCCCTCACAATTTATCCCTAAACTTGCCCTCTTTTCTACAACTTCCATTCAACGGCATTGGTTTCTGTTGGCTGATGCTGCTCTGGGTCGGATTTAGATTTATTTACTGTATCACGTTTCCCTCGACGGTACAAGTGATTCACATCTTTCAGTCAGGCAAGTATAAGTAAGGAAAAGAAGTAGCCCTACAAAATCGAAGAATCACGGACTGGATGATGATGGTTCGTGGTGAATATAAGAGCCCGGGGTCCCAATCTAAATGGAAAGTCTGTTGGAAGTTTGCTTGGATTTCTTTTGGGTGGTGAATAGTGGTGGTGGTGATGTTGTATGAAAGGCCAACTAATTCACATTCAAAGGATGCCACTCTAATGTATAAAAATCAACTTTTGAGCAAATATGGACCCTCACTTTTCTGATAGTTCGCCGCAGCTTATTTTTCAACTCTACAATTCATCTGGAAATAAGTCCATAAAAGTTGAGCGTCCCTAACCAAATTTTGAGTCCCAGGTGCAATAAAGTTGGAATGGAACACACGCTGTCCATAAAATCTGCTTCAAAATGACAACAGAGCGAACGGTGACGTGTTTACGTCAGAAAGGATTCTCCATTTCATCAATGCTAATGGTTCTCACCACATTTCTTTCATAAAAAACATTGTGGATATTAATTCTGAATTATTCCCAAAACATACAGAGACAGAGCGTTAATGGTTTCAATTGTATGTCACGTATCCATCTACATGTAGTACCAGCACTATGTACTAGCACTGCTGGATTCATGAGGCAAACGCTGACAAAAGTAATAATAAAGAAAAATACCGGGACAACCGGGAAATGTTCCGGGAGTATATCAGTATAATATACGGAAAGAGAGTTATCGATCGTCCGGTGGTTGGTGGTGGGTCCCACATCCATCGGTGGGATTCGGGTCGATTCATCGCTCACAAAAGGGGGACGAGAGAAAGAGAGAGAGATGGACCGGGTGCAATAATGTGTATTCATACCAAAAGTAACAGCGACGCTTTCCATTCTGTGTTCAATGAAATGAGAGTAATTTTTCCTTGAAACAACCATTGTTGTATTAGGAGCATTCATGCACATTAAAC
>JAQFZJ010000607.1:0-20941 GCA_034695645.1 Folsomia fimetaria
CTCTTATTTGACTTTGTGAACAAAATAATCTTGGTCCCATCAAAATTGGCGTCAAACATGTCATGCGGTCGCATTGTTAGTGGACGTAACGTGTTTCATTAATGTTAGAGTTCGACCAATAAAATGCTCAGAATTCTGGTACATGGACACATGCATGTTATGTGAATCGGAATGGTTTTTTCTAACTGTACATTGAATTAATGCCTTAAATATACTGTAAAGATAATATCTATAGTCACAATTGACCATACTAACTAACTACATATATGTAGGTATAAGCGATTACATCTTGATTTTCATTGTGTGTGACATTGTTTGTACCACAATGTTGAAAATTATATACATATGTGAGGTTCAGGTAATACGTATATAAGTTTGTAACTGCAATTGCATTCCGGAAACAGCCCATTTTCCCAATTTTGTATTAACAAATAAGAATCTCAGATGAAAACCAATACGATAACGATCCGACAACGAGACTGTGAACTGTGGCATGAAATATTTTTAACGAAGCAGCCAATGGAAATGGCTGGTAATAATAATAACCGTGAATACCGTGATAATAATTACCGTAATATTTGTTCTAGCCATCACGATGATTACAACATCCCAAGCCAATTATCATGTTGATAAACTGATGAGACCTATTCCTTTTCTAAGAGTGAACACGAACATGATTTTGACGTTCTTTAACTTTTGTGTAATTATCACTTTCATTCTTTGAAATCTCTTTCATGGATTATACATGCTTGTATATAAAATAATGAGGGGAATAGCTGTTAATGAGGGACAAATGAATTTTATGTTTGTAACTAGAAAGTCAAGACGAACACTTTTTCGGGTGCAATGCAACAAGGCAGGAAAATGACATTAGCAGTATCTGCAAGCAACCTACCCGAGCCAAAGTCACAAATATACGATGTGAAATATACGACAGGGATTTTGCAGTGAAGCCAGAAACAACGTGAGACAAATTCTGCTTTCTCCGTATCAGAAATCGGGGAAAGCTTGGAGAATGTTGCTTTTATTGAGTCACTGATTTCTCCAGAGACTCGTTTATTTCAAGACAAGTGCAAAAAACCTCTTGGTCAACAAATTATGAAGAAGTGGTTCCTGGTGGAGCACAAGTCAATCCATGAATGAACAAAGTATATTGGTCATTTGTGTCACCACTGGAGTACGCAAAACATTTTTTATGAAAATGGCATATGGCAGTTGTACAACCTGATGGATGGATCACGCAAAGAAATTGTTTCCCAAGGTTATATTACAAGATACAATATTTACGGTTTGCTGCAGTACATAACGGCTGTCTTTGTGAAGTATTTTATTTTGAGAGTCATCCACTAAAACTTTAGGGTTACGGACGACAAAAGAAGACTGTACCAACGCGATTATGACTGATTGTACTAAATACACACCTGGCTATGGGTACTAGTTTTTCATAAATTCTAATAGTTCTATATAGCACAAATTCTAAAAATACTGTGTTCAAATTCAATACAGAGAATAACGGAAACTTGTAAAATGCTGCTGATGATTAATATGTTTTATTAATAAGTGGAATATTTTCATAGTTCAGAGCAACAATTGACAAAATGTTACAGACTGTGTGAATAGTCTACGTTCAACAACTCCAGAATGCGTATAATTCAATCGAAATCAATGAGTAAAGTAAATGACGTCTATGTACGATGGCAAAACTATAAATAGTGTATAATTCTATTTATTCTATAAAATTTATAATTGTATTAAGATAACATAACAAACAGTCAAGTACATTCATTAAAATGTCTTGAACTCGTGAGGAGATCCAACAGTTGAAAAATAGTGATGGTCGACCTAAATGAGAAACTTCGTTAAACGATAGAAAATGACTATTGGTAGATCTTTAGTTTTTTTCGACAAACAACAAAAATGAGCAGAAATAATTAATTACATATAATTTTAGAGGTCTTTAAATTTAAGAATTAACATAGTAAACCATCTGGGCTTTTTGAGGCTGCATCTCGTGAAGACGTTTAACGTGTTTTGTTAGATGGTCGGATCTATAAAATGCACTGGGACAATACTGGCATGTGAAGGGCTTTTCTCCTGTATGCGTCCTGAGATGACGAGTGAGCTTATCTTTTCTTTCAAACTTCCAGGTACAACCGGCCCATGTGCAAGGGTATGGCTTCTCTCCTATATCAAAGCAAATAAAAAATAAAGGTCCAATGATCGTTGCATAACAAGTTGTTAAAGTCATACAAACCTGTATGTGTTCTTTTATGAGCAACAAGATGTGAACTTTTAATGTAGCTTTTATCACATCCGATATAATCGCATCGGTACATTTTAGGCCCTGGCTTTTGGCCTGCCATAAGAATATCTTTGATATCTGTAATATCATTACCATATATGTCATCGTGTTCAGCAACTTCACCGCCATGATGGTCGAAAAGTCTGTACAGTACCCACTTTATTATTTTCATGTTTATTTTGAAATTTTATTGAATAAATTTACTTACGCATACCCGCTATTAACAGGCTCAGTCTTAATGATTGGGGGAGGTACGTAGATCCGTCCTTGAGGGTCTAATAATCTAGGCATTTTTCGAACTGGTCCAGAACTCTGAGCGGACATTGAATTTTGGGCCATACTATGGTGTTCGTCATCTTCACCACCTGTTTCGTACTCTACTTTAATGGACGAATTTCTATAATACATCAAAATAACATGTGAACAACACATTCCAATAGAAAACTTTATCAATTGGAAAACACCATACTCACGTCAAAAATCGTCGATTTGGAAGGGATCTTCGATTATTAACATTTCTAGCAACAGCGACAGCGAAAGCAGACGGATTCCTCGAAGATTTACTTCCGTTGCTGTCCGAACCATCTTGAAATCATACAAGTTGTTCATATTTATTCAATCACATTTCAAAATCTACAATATAAAATATGCCCTGGTTAGGGCTAAAACTAGTCCCTGCCTAATACCTGCTAAAATGGAGGATATCAAGGAAAAGTCCGGAACATCTAAAGGCATGGCGTCAATACTGTCGTCGTCATCTCCGCCGACTTCAAACTCATGCTTTATTGGACTTTCCTCATCGCCCTCTTCACCTTCTACCTCTTCTTCATCTTCTTCGTGACTTTCCATATTGTGATCTTGATCTTGAGGGATATCGTACTCCTGTTTTAAAATCACGGCTTCGGCCTCTTGTTCAATTTCTGCAGCTTTGGCACTGAATTTTGAATCCAGTTCATCCGTGGCTGCAGCAGCAGTTTTAAGGGCTGATATCAAGACTTCAAGCTCCGTGTCTGCATTGTCTAAATTAAATTTCAAATGTTACCATTTTTGCACATTAACTGTTCTACTCAACTAAAAGATTTTATATTCAAACTTACCTGCTTCACTGGGACTGGCAACTACCCACTGCTTACATATAGTATCTACCGTTTTTTGAGCTGCAAGTAATTGCGCCCTCAGTAATTGTAAATTATTCGTCATTGACCTTTGGGCATTTGGCCTTCCTCTTGGATTCGGATATAGTTGAGGAGGTCTGTGGGACATATTACGTCAATCCAGACAAGTGATATTGCAGTATCAATCGGAGGAACAGGGTATCTTCTGCAAAGATTAAACCATATTAGCAACCCACAACAATAATAAACACTACTTACACTTACACCACATGTTCATGTTTTAACGTGACAAAAGTTAAATATATTTCGTACCAAATTCCGTGACAATCCTGTAAATTCCTTGTGGAAATTTCGTTTCCTTCAATAAAAACTACGTTATGAATGACGTTTGCTTGCTCACTACTAACTAGCCCAACCCACCCACCCACTATTCCCTTCTTGATTTTATTATTAAACTGCAGTGCAGTGTACAACAACAAGTTTTCACAAAACAAATTGTCAAAATTGCAACACAAAATTTCAGAAATTATAACTCCCACTTTGCTGAAGTATATACAACGGCCTGAAAACCTTTTCCAATAATGGCGACCCTCCTATCACGACTCTATCTACCCTGTTTGTTGGATGTATCTACTACACCTCCCTCTCCAAACACCAAGAAAGGAGAACTCACCCACTCGATGTGGTGTGGTGGTGAGGTAAAAAGCAGGCAGAAGATTGGTATAGTAAGTATGCTTTTAGCGTAATACGGATGGGGAATATAAGTATTGACACAGAGCTCAACAGCAGTAGTGTGTACGTGTGTTATTTCAAGTGAGAGCAGTAGAGAGAGAGAGAGTGTGTAGAAGGATGGTGGTGGTGGTGGACGGAGGAGGAGCGGTCGTGGGTGTGTCACAGAACCCGTGCAGCCACACCCTGTCTCCTTCTCTCCCTCGCGTCTCTTCCACGCTCAAAACTCTCTCTCTCACCCACCGTGGATGGATGGGTGGATGGGATGATGGGGGAACCTCTGCAACCAACTCCAATCGGGTGGACTCCATCTATCTTTGTGTGGATGGGAGTGGGCACCCCACCGCATCCATTCTCTATTATATACGTGGTGGTGTGGTGAGCATCATCAACAAACAGCAGCACCACGTCGTACATATTCCTTTGCCCTCTTCGTCAGTGGGATGTATTTTATGACATGAATGATCTGCTGCTGCTGCTTGATTCTCCCCCTAATAAGAAGAACGGGTTGTTTGTTGCAGTCATGTTTACAGGCACGCAAGAGATTCGATGAGTGCCTTGTGTGATGAGAGTGGTAGAAGAAGGGTGGTGGTTATAGTGGGTGGGCGGGTGGGTGGTTAGGAAATGGGTGTGGGTGGATGGTGGATGCAATAACAAAAAAGAGTGGTCATTATACTTCTTTTCGGGAAGGAGAAATAATGACGCTTCCTCGAAATTGTGTGGGATCTTGTAATGATGTATGTAAAATGTTGAGAGCTAAATGGTGGTGTCTGCGTGGGATGACTTCACCCCACTTTACTTGGATTGAGACTTTATTTCGAAAATCTCATTGTGCCTCTTCCTTAAGTCGTGTATCATTCCAGTTTGTGAGATGGGAAACTAGAAACTATGCAGAAATAGAAATTCACTGGATGATGAAAATCTTTAATGTTGTTACATGGAACTGATAATATCTACAATCACCTTGTTGAGACTTTTTATCCAGAAATGCATGTTGTCTCAATTCTCATTTCACCTCTTCTCATGGTTAGGTTACTGGGTTGGGTTATGGTTTTGTATTGTAAAAAACTCGAGGATTTTGGTTGGGCAAATCTTTCGGAGTATCCTTCTCTCACCATTATTGCATTGTTCCCACACACTTTATACACAATCTTGATGCTTATTATTATTTTTGCATTTGGACTGAAATAGTTTTTCGGCACATTTTTTCCTACTAATTGATGACCCGGAGTCCTGGGATTATGCCTTAATTAATGTATTCTTTATCTTTAATGTTTAATGTACACAATTCACGATTTGATAACTGTCAATTCATCCCCTTTACTAATTTAGTATTAAATCATCATGCAATGGACCCAGGCTAATATAAATATCACAAAAGATGCTAAAAAATAATAGCCGATGCACATCAGCTATTATTTTAGTTAAGTTATTTCGTACAAGTATAACATTGTTTGACTATGTGGAATGTGGAAATGAATATAATTTTAATTTTGAGACAAAATCTGAATTTACACCAAAGGCAAATACAACATTGAGAGTGGAGACCGCGAGTCTGACAAATTCTGGGTTGAAACTTTTGCACACACAAATTGTGGTCCACGTTCATCATCGTTAGTGCAGTGTGCAGTGCACAGTGTATCTTTTCGCCTTGAAAAGATAGATAAGAACTTATCTGGTCGACTGTTGTTTCGTTGTCTCCTTTAATTAATTAGTACTCGTACTTGCAATGGTAATAAAATTTATAAATTCTAATTTATTGTTCATCCTATATTCGGTATACCGAAAATATTCCCCTCTTCCGAATTTCGGTAGAGGTAGAATGTAGAGGTGGAATAGAACTGTATTTCACGACAATAATTATTTATAAATATACTGTTTTTCGTTACTGTGGAGCTTCTCTCTTGTCTTCAAAATAATACTGTTTTTTCTTGATAGCAATTTTATTTAATTTTTGGCTGACTCAATCAATGCTTGGTGCTTGGGTTAAAATTGTGCATATACTACGTACTGAATTTTTAAAATCCATCAGTGTACACAAAATCAGTAATCACTTTACGTTTGATTCTTTGACTCATTGGAAGACTTTAATTCAGTATTTACACGCAATTCAAAATGGTTTTCGTAAGAAGACTAGAGATTATTAACCTAGTTTGACTTAATTTCCTCATGCATAGAACGAATGAGTTGTATTGAAACGCTTTTGGTTTTCTTTTCTGTTATAGACAAATTCAAAAATGGATCAATTCAAGGATTTTGTGAACTCCGATGCGGTTCAAAACACAGCTAAACAGATTGCATTTCAAACACTCGGACATCCTTTGGATTTTGCCAGGACACTAATGCAGGTTACTAAATGCTACAGAATAAAAATATATGTAAAATATTATTCGAATTTATGGATTGTGATTTTTTTCCATAGTTGGGATACGAACCATTTCCACCTACTGAACGGACATTTATCTTTGGGACGCCGTATCTTGCATTGCCTAATACGTTTCAGTATTGTACGCTGTAATTAATCGAATGACACTAATTCTTGTCAATATGTACTATACGTTAACGTTTCATTTGTATGACTTATTTCAGTAAAGTACATCAAGTCTGTGGATGGATTTTTAGGCTGTTATAGAGGGCTTGGGCCTCGACTTTGTCAAAGTTTGGTGTCCAGCGCAGTTTTTAAAAGAGTAGCTGTTCGAAACCCATTTCAGCAAGATGATACAAAAAGCGGTGATCAAAGCCGTGGTGGGAGTCGTCTAAGACTGAGCTCAGCTCGTTCGGGAGGTATTCAGTTTTTAATTAAACATGACTTGCTAACAGGGAGTGCCTACTAAATTCTAACAATATTATGTCAGCTCTTGTCCGAGGTTCTCAAGTTGCAAACGACTTTATTGGACTGATGACGAATACGGGTTGGGAAATTATTTCTGTGACAGTTGCAACTGTTGCATCTCAACCATTTTATGTAATCGCTGTAAGATCAATGGCTCAGTTTGTGGGAAGGGAGACAAAGTACAGGTACATATCTATTTATCTGTATTTAAACTTATTAGTTATACTAATTTAGTATACGCCACGATGTACTTCATGTCTCATTATTATCATGTGTACTTCTTTTAGCACAATCTTGGATGCCATTACGTCAATTTTCCAGGAAGAAGGGATTTTAGGTGAGCATGTGATATATTTATAATGACATTTTTCATCCAATTAAAAGATTTATTTTGCATTTAGGATTCTTTTCTGGATTGGTTCCTCGCGTTGTTGGAGATGTAATTTACATTTCCCTGTCGGCTTCTCTTGGTTACCTCGTTAAGAGCTATTTCAATAAGGAAGCACAACAGGGAACGTCAGTGGAAGCTGCTGTTGTAATGCTCTCAAATGTATGTTCACAACGTTTTGAATACATATCATCCTATTACACGTATCAACTGAAAGCATAATTTATATTTAGGTGGTATCCAGCTCATTTACTTACCAATTTGGTGTTGTATCGAGCGTGATGGCAGTTAACAACTCGCGTCTCGCGGTTGGTCATTATCCATTCACAAAAGCTTATGATGACTGGTACGAATGTTGGAGGTCTCTTGCGTCAACGAAGCAACTCAAGCGAGGATCATCAATCATTGGTCGTTATTACACTGGTCCCACCGTGGTTATCAATGGAGCGCGTCGACCAACAGGATTTTACTTTGGGCCACAACACCCTATTGGATTGGGATCAAAGGAAAATGCCTTCACAACCTTTTATCCATATATTCCGAAGAAAGTTGAATAAAATGTTAAAATCAGCTAGCATAGCATGTCAGTTACAAATTGTAGTCTAGTTCCCTATTTCCAATTTCAACATTGTAAAATATATTCTGCAGTCATATATGTCCTATCTTTACTTGCGTTAATGTAACACATGAAACCTCAGATTTATATAAATTATATCATTGCCAATAATTGACATCATTCAAACAGGAAAGGTTTTTGTTACATCTCTTGATTTATGGATTTGGTTTCATTGAATTGACAAATTCTTCGGTACACTAGACAGTGTCTGGACTATAAATCTTTTTTTTGGTTTAATGTTAATTGGAATATAGTTATGAGTTAGTTATGAGACATTTATTATATAATAATCAGCCATGTCGTTAGAAATATGAATATATAAATTATCGATCCTCATCAAGCTACACAGGATTAGAAGAATTTACTTTACTGTTAGCGCTGTAGGTTTTGCTGAATGTTTTGTTTCTATGTTTAAACTTGTCATTTTGATTGAAATTGCCTCGCCGATTATATAATTGAATGTGCCTTTGTTTTTTTTAATTATGCAATCATCACGAGATACGTAATTGTAAATGCATGGTATAATAATGCAGTTTACTGAAATGACGAATGATATCCCCTGAAGTTGGGTCTCAAATTTCTACCCTTTGTTGTTAATGACCTTTTTTATTATTTTACAGCCAACAAGTTGAGGGTTGTTCCTCACTATACTTCCTTATTATTAGATTGTAATTTTACTCAGCTAGTAAAAATACATGAACAGTGTCTCGGAATATTTATGACTCAGGTGTCAATCAAATTACTGCAACATGCATGATTTAACCTAACGGTATGTAAAGCCGACGAGGGTGAAAGGATGGTTATTTACAAAATTCCATAAAGAAGCCAAAGAAGGCTGGCTACCAGAAAAGAAAGGTTTACACTTAAAATGTAATAATCCTAAGATTAAGAATACGACAGTTGTGCGACATCGATTATTATTGACAGATTGGTATAGACACTTTACATATCGTAATTATAAAGGCATTGAACTGATGTATATGATACAGGCTATTAAGGAATAACGGATTTTTCTCGATATTCCCAAATGGGAATATCGAGAATATTTTCTTCTATATACATACATACATACATATGCACGCATTTCTACTTTTTCCCCGATCTCGGATGCACTCAATTTTATTATTTTCCATGACGTCTGTTTCAATATTCGTGACTTTTGCTAACCAAATAACCAAACATTCATTTTTGAATTTCGTCAGAAAGTGCTTTGTCAGTTTGTCACTCTAAATAATATTATACAATCCAAACAATGTCGGTAAAACTATTTTTAATATAATGAAATTTACATTTATATGAAATGTGTAATAACTTTATGTATACAATTTAATTCGGTAACAGGATACCGAATTGTTTGCAGAAGGTGGGGGTGGGGACATACCACCAGGGATTTTGAAAGTTTTCACATCAGTGTACGAAACGGCGGACACTTATGGCATAATTGATTTCACTGCTCATCCTTTCATATACGCTGATTTATTAATTCGGGTAGGTCGAAGGTTATGCGTACTATTTAACATTTGCATAACAAAACATAAGCGATTTTGTGATCCTTTAGATCGGTTACGAACCATTTCCACCAATTGAACAAACTTCAGTTTGGAAATTGTACAACTCGAGACTTATTTTACCAGGAGTCATTCCATATGGTCAGTCTGCGGTCTTTGTCCTGATTTACAGAAAAGAGAATAATAATTTTTCCATTTGATATATTTCCATGAATTTAATAGCACGCTATTTAGTATTCACTGACGCATCCCGTGTCTATAGAACATTTGGTCCAGCTTTTGTAGAAAAACTTGTTAAGAAGCAAGTGTTGGAGTTCCTTGAATCAAGCTGGTCCACCTCAAATGATCCCCCTCATCTTATGGAGATAACTACGTCGACAAACTTCCAGCACTTTCTTGAGATCAGATGCAAACAACTTGCGGTCCAAATGAGTGTGACAATCCTAACACATCCATTTCGGGTTATCACTGTTCGATATATGGCCAGCTACGTGGACCAAAATCCAATGTTTTCGTATGACTACTAGTAATCCTTTTACTACAAGGCTTTTAGTTGGATGAAAAACTTAATGTTCGCAGGGACGCTTTGTCATCTCTTGCCAACAGTATCAAATCAAACCATGGTGGTATGCTTGTAAATTAGTACACCATTAAGCGATTAAGTCATAAGATGAGCTCTGTTAAACATTATTATATTAACTATCTAGGAATTTTTACCGGCTTGGTTCCAAGATTATTTGCTGATTTTATTTATGCTGCAACATCAGCTATCTTGTATCTTACTGCAGTGGAGGTACTTCAATTCATAGACATACAAACTTATTTCACACAGCAACGGTTACAGACGGTGGATAAAGTGATTACTTTTGTATCAAATGTAATAAGGATTTTAAAAGTTCATGCTTTCATTTAGCTAATAACAAATAATGAATTCTTTATTATACTCAGTATGTCGCCAGCAACTATTGTACTCAATTTCGAACAGTATCTGATTTGATGATTGTCAATGGAACTTCACTGGCAGTCGGTAATCCGCCATTTACACCGATATATGAAGGGTGGGTTAATTGTTGGAGGACCATCCGCACCGACCGGCTCCACAAATCAACGTCATATTTCCAACGGATCTACCAGGGTCCACTCACTTGGTCGAAAGGACGTTTGATAGCAACTGATCACTTCGGCCCGACCTATTTTCAAGGACAGACAAAAATTGAGATTATGCCGTACTTGTTGCGAGAATTTTATGGTCCCATGCTTCCTCGAGTTAGTTGATTCATGTTTAATTTATATTTCAATATCATATCTATGTATATTTATGAAGCAGTGTCACACAGAAATCTCATTATAGTGAAAAAATCTGTATATGCACAATACAATTATATAGTTTACGTTGTGATATATGTAATACTTTATGGCGTGATTATTTTATTGTTGCAATAATAAATATATTTTATAGCACCATGAATATACATTAATTCAAACTTTCGATAACAATAGCATATCTTCATCAGGAAATCTGCCACAATTAGGCAATCTTATTAAAATATTTAAAAATGTATCAAAGATCTTCTCCCTCTGTTCTCACAGTCAACATTCCAAAACCAATCACATGCCTTATCTCGATCATTCCAAAGAAGAAATGACGGACACTGTGAAATTTTTTCTACACCCCAAACACAATAATAGTATTTACTGCAATCGTAAGGATCTGCGTGAATAATAGCCAGGCCATTTCCATTGCTGTTAGCTCCCATGGGACATTTGTAGCCGATGTATTTTCCTTGGTTCTTCTCTACTGATTGCTTTACGACGCCTCCATCATCTTTGGCTTGTTGTGGAACGCTATTTCCTCTCTGTTTTGTGTTGTAGTTGAAAGTTTTGGATTCAGATGGGAATTTATGTCCTGTTGATAATGCTTTGGCACCACGGCTGAGATCCAGTTTGCGGGCGTGGCCAAATGGGGTGACGGACGCAGAGGTGGAAATGACGAGAGTCAGAGAAATTAGAAGAACGTAAGATACCATCCTGTTGAGAGAAATGGAAAATATATTCAAATCAATTATAAATCATTATAATTATTCGCGGCCAAAAATTACTTACTCTGCAGATTATAGGTTGTTTCCGTGATGAGAATACGACTGTAACTTTTGGAAAGACTACCTGAATGAACGGAAACGAGAGTGAAAGTGATTACCAATCAAAGGGACCTGTGCCTTTTTATACTACTATCCTACTCAATCCGTCATGCCCTCATCACATCATAATTTTCATTGAAAGGAAACGAATAACAGGCCTAAATATCCTTCCAGTATAACGGGTTTACATGCTAGATTTAGCTTATTAAATAAAAGTTTAAGCATATGACCATTTTTTGAGTAATAAATACATAAATGGTGATTTGTAGAGGAAGGAAGACGATCGAGCCCATTGTTGGCACCACAGGTGGTAACAACACTTTTCCATAGTCCAGCTATAATGGGAGCATATTTACAGTACCCTCCTACCACTGTCAATCATACATCTAAAAACAATTGAAACTAAAGTATTGTCTATTTAACAGGATTAATTATTCATGAATACGATAGTATAACAAGTGTGCAAAATTGATTGAATAGGCCAAGTATGGGTTTTGTATAAAATGAATTTCTCATCCGATCCTGGCCATCATTATTAAAGAATGTGCTTCAGCGGTACTAAAGCTTAATCCTTAAGTTTTCAGTTCGTGTTATTCTTTTATTCAGAATTTATACTAGTTCTTAAATATACTTGTTGGTCTTAAACTCCACTCCACAAAAATTATAACAGCAATCCCCTAACTAAGCTTTTACAGTCTGTATGTTTTTAGATGTTTATACCCAAAAATAATTATTATCAAATAGAAAAAAATAACTGACACATAAATATGTGAAATTCATAGTAATATAATGGTGTATGTGTTCTCCCATTCATTCGGAATCTGATGAAACTGCAGGAAATAGTTGTCGCACAGTGGATTTGTATTTGGCAGTGGCTGGTTTTGATTTCTGTACGTTCTTTGCAGCTAAAGCCTTGTAGGAAGTTGTACCTTTCATTACTGTAGGTTTCATGGAATCCCTTGAGAACCAGTCCATAATGAAACGTTGATCTAAATAAAATTGTGTTGCAAAATTGTTTTAAGTCATTCATGAGATGCAATAAAATATAAAATTTCAATTTTTTAAAGGAGAATAAGCTTAAGATTACCATCTTGGGATCTGGCCAGATTTTCATGTAAATTGCTTTCTGGACCACTCAGGTGATCGGATTCTGTATACACTGATCTTGAGTCCAATTCATCATCCATCTGTTTCCTTTTTCTGTTCGATGATAATGATAGCATGGTTGAGCCAGAGCTGCTGTTTGGACGGCACTGTTCATTGTTAATTGCATTTGTGCCTAAATTATCTAAACTTCCCATCGCCAAATTTTCGTCAATTGGCGGAGGTCTACCGAGAGCAAGTTCAGCCAACATTTGTAGTCCCCTACAACTTACCTCATCCAATACCACTTTCTTCATATCGTAATGTGATATGGGCCCTTGATTGGAAGTCTGCAGGCCCATCGTGACACAGTTCTTGATGTTTTGTTTAACCTCAACAAAACTGGCTAAAGCATGGCGTAGTTGCTCACCACGCCTATATAGGTCATTAACCAAAACAAAACATGTCGGGCAAAATGGGTACCTTAAAAAAAGACATTCCTTGGATCAAATTCAGATGTTCCAGTATCAAAATAATCGCAAAATGGGTACCTTTCTCGTCTCAAAAAATAGTCAGTCCTTGGATCAACTTCAGGTGTTCCAATATTAAAATAATCGCAAAATCGCCGTTTCAGTCCCGCAATCGATATTGACAATTTATCATAATGATAACCACTAGCACGAAACATTTTGTTGCAAATTACACACATGGGAACAACGTCGCAATCACGTGGTGGTGATGACGAAATACTAGAACTTCTCAATGAATCAGAACTTGTTCTAACACTCTGCGCTTCGATGATTGATGACGGTGCTGAATTTGATTCGGCACGACTTACGGGTTTGGTGTTTTCTATAGACGTTATGATAGTTGTAGCGGCGGAATCATTGCCGTCATCCAGTGGCGATGGCGATACAAGACTAAATCTTGTCACTGAACGGGCTGAATAGGCAGCGGTCGTGGCCTTCCTTGTAGGGGAATTTATACAATTTTCTGCGAGCTCTTCCCTTGATGATGTCCCTTTATTTGATTTTGACTTCGCATGTGTGTCTAACTGCAAGGTATGGCTAGGTCTAGAAAATGATGGAGCACTCAATAATAATTCTTCCGGGGGTTCAGCATCACAAGTTCCAGGCTCAGGCTGCTTCAAGAATCCTACCTTTTCGCCATAACCTGTCTCTTTCAAGAGTCTCTTCTTCTTTGCGGGCCTAGTTGCATTCAAAGAAGTTCGTTTTGTTTCCCCTTCCCCTTTGCAGGTGTGTGTGGGTTGATCTGGTAGTAGGGATGTATCAGATGGAGCTGCAAATTCTTCTGAACAGTCGAACTGTCGTCTAGGGCTGGGATAAGATGTTTTGGTGGATGTTGTATCTGCCGCCACGACATTAAGCAATTTATTTTTCGTCCCATCTTGTTTTATTTTTTTGGTTTCCTTCGGTTTGGAATTGGAACTTAAACACGAGGGTATCTCCTCTGATGATGGTATTTCATTTGTTGGTATTATTGGTTGTTTATCTTCTTTTTCTTTGTCGTTCAAGTCCATTAAAAATGAGAGAAGATCAAATTTACTCCCTTTTCGAGATGCGTTTGATTTTTTTGGCCGAGGCATGTTGCTTTCGCTTCTTACTTCTTTGTTAATGCTTCTTCACTGAAAAACTATAAAATAAAAACAGAATTACTGTGATTGCTCAAAGAAAACTTTTAAGAATTTTGAAATGGGTTACTCACTATTGTGATCAATACACGTTTACTGATTAATATAAAGCAACTTATTAATTAATATTATTCCGAAATAATATAACCATCAGCACAATCAATGCTTTTGTTTTTGAACCTACTAAACTCTAAATTTGATAAAATTCTGCACGTGCTGTGAACATTGCGAGAATTATGCCGCGTTTGCTTGTATCATGCCTCCTTCGCAATGGGAAATGCAGGATTCTTAATAACTCTACCTGCCTGACTGATGTGTGACGCTTGACGTTTTAATCTTCGCATAGCAAACCGTGTGGCATGCTTATAAAACTAACCAAATCTCGAAAAAAATGGATAATTTAAGTAATTTAAATAAATGCATAATCTAATTTTTACAAGATGGTGACGATGAGGTTTATTTCACTACGAATGAATACAATTTGCGGCAAAAGTTACAAATCGTAAAGATTAAAATGCAATACAAAATTTGGAATTTAATGGAAATTTTAAAGAGCGTTCCACAAACTACTATAATTTCTATTCTTCTGCTGGTGGGGGAGCAGGAGGTTCAGCTTCAGCAGCACCACCAGATCCAGAGTGTTTCAGGGATCCCTTCTTCTCACCAGAACCTGCCCCCTTCAAAGATCCCCTCTTTTCTCCGGAACCTGCTCCCTTCAAGGATCCCTTCTTTTCTCCAGATCCCCTCTTTTCACCAGAACCTGCCGCCTTCAATGATGCCTTCTTCTCTCCAGACCCAGTTGGAATCAAAGAAGGTGCCTTTGTTTGTTCTTCTAACAACCCTTGATCTGGGGAGGGCTGCTCATAAGAAGGAGCTACAAATTCTTCTGGGGGAGGAGGTCCAGCTGGCATATTATATGTACAGAAATCAATTAGCACGCGAAATAACACTTTCATAGTAAGCCCTGCAGCGGATAATACCTTCTGGAACCATAGGTGCCATGACCTCCATAGGTGCAGCTTCTTCTGGGGGTGGATAATCAGAGTCGGCCAAGGGCGGTGGAGGCGGAGGAGCTGCGGCCACAACTGGTGGTGGTTCAGTTGTATTGGTCACTGTTTTTAACTGCTCTGCTGTGAGTGGGCCTTTTCGTGTGATATTAGATAATCAAATCAATTATTGCAGTGTTATAAAAAACATAATACAATGAAATGCATAGCTCACCTCCATATCCTGGCGCAGCGTATGGGTGACTTGGAATGAAACCTTCTCCAAATGTTTCAGGGGCAGGGGCCTGGTCAGGAGCCACAGTGTTTAAAATGAGAGGCTGCTGTTGGTTAATTTCTGCTTCCTTCATGCCAGTTCCATCATTCCACGTTTTTCGACGAACAACTTCAAGCGCGTTTTGGACATCACGACGTTTAAGTTCTTCATTGTACCGCCAACGAAGGAGCCTAAGTTATATAACACATGCATAAAATATGATCAATATAAATACTATTCCTGTTTTTATTCGCTAGTAAAGAATGCATGGGTGTGCTCACCAGTGTCCCAAGTACTCGATTGGGTCTGCAGGTCGACGGATGCAGATTTCCGCCAGAGCTGCTACCAGAATGGGGCCAAGGTTGCGTTTGAGATACTCCACTTCTTGGTAGGTCCGTTCATTCAAGGCATTTCCAGGACCGCCGGAAATTAAGGGTACGGCCGGAGGTTGAGTTGGGGGAGGTGCTTGAGATTCGTCAGCCATGATGATGGGACAACAAAATACAATTTAGCCTGGGTGAAATTATGGAAGTCTCTTAGTGGAATTTAAATTTTATTGAAAATATACTTTGGAGGCTGTTGGACTTTATCTAGGTTCTAGACGAATAAATACTCAACGCTTATTCAAGGTTTCATAGTAACACGGGTTGATCAGAAAGTTGTGTTGACCGAGTTGGTTGGCATGTTGATTGATTTAGGATAATAAAAAAATTACGATAAAATGTGAACAAATGTATGTATATGGCATGCAACAAGATTGCCACTTTCACAGGCAAATGCATACCCCAGGATAGCATTAAATGACATTTTTAAATGTAATGCTGTACAGGCTTCCATGTAAAATTACAAAGATTTACAGGATATTTCTTCCCATTGCAAATATGGGATCTTCTTGATAACATAATTATTTATTTAAAATATCAGTGAAGGGTGAGCTGTAGAAAGTTTTCAGATCAAGATTTGTATTTATTTGTAAACAATTTTGAATTTCGCATGTATTATTGATTTGTGCATTCATTTGACAATTTCATTATAAATGGAATTCGTCACACATTTGATACACGTACTTAGTTTAGTTTGTCAAATGGACAAATATTATTTGCGCAGCTAGTGCTCAAATTATCAAAACAATGTTTAGCGCATGATGGGGACAATGGATTCGTCGTCATCCACTCCTGGAGGAAACCATACATCAATATTCCATCCACACAAAGCTTTGACTCGACTAGAATAAAATTCGTCATTTTGACCAGGACATGACTGTACAACAGACTCGGTGACATGTAGATATTGTTGAATGGCTTTTACGACGCCCCTCAAATCCCCAAGAGCACTCCGGTATGGAGACCTATATGGAAATGCTTTGCATGGGTAGACCAGACACCAATTTCCTTTTCCAAATGGTGGCTCAGTCCAATCTTGGCGTTGGATATAGATAGACGAGTCTTCGGATGATTTCTTTGCCTGTTCCGAATTTGCAGTGGATGGCCGGGATATTTTTTCTTCGTCTGAAGAATCTTCCTCTGATGCATCCATAAGATTATTGTTTTCAAGTTTGTTTCCTGATTCTAAGTCTTCGTCAGACATTTTTGAGTCATTCTCCCTTTGTTCCTCTTTCTTTCGTGCCTGTTCCAAATACTTTTCGTATCTCTTTTTCCTTCTTGCATGAGAAATTTTCCTCTCATAGAGTATCTTCATTGTTGGGCTTAATCGGAACTTCGGATCTCTACAGTGATTCCCAAAGTACTCCAAGACCAAATCCTGTGAGTAAATTAGCGAAGCTTGTTTCAGTCTTGCCTTGCAGCTTACATCCACATTTGTACAGTCTAGAGCTAGTTTTGGCTTTACATGTATATTCTTTTGATCTGACGATGGATTGGGTGTTGAACATAAGTTTGACGTTGCAGATGAAGGTCGTTTATTTTCCCCCGACGACCCGGATGTTGAATTCGGAAATCCCAAGAGATCAAAGAGCTCGTTTAACATTGGTTTCTTTACAATTTCATCTACTTCACAGTCTCCGCCCAGTCCTGGAGAGTAATTCACTTCTAGTAGCCAGGGCTGAAATATTTCATGAATAGTATTTTAGTTTCAGCAGAAATGTATAGTGGACATTCTTCATATAGAATTAAAGATACGTACGATGAAATTTACCAACCTCAAAATTGGAATCAACTAAAATATCAAAACCAAAAAAATCGAAGCAATTTCGATTGGCTGGGAACATGTAACCGGATTTAAGTCCTTCGCCCACTACTGCATAAAATAAATAAATAGCATCATTTCATTTTGTAACTTATTGTAACTTGTAAATACGTGTTAATGTTAAAACACTCGTTATTCGCAAAATCCAATGATTGCAGTCACACACCTGTTAGTAGAACTAGGGCCATAATTTTCTGCCATAGAATCCAGTCCTTGTATTTGGATTTCTTTAAATGGCCCCTCAACTGTTTAAGTGACCATTTGCACCCAGAACCTATAACCTCTTTATTTGTGGGGTATTCCGGGGCGGTTTTATTCAAGGACGCGTTAGTCAAGTGAGAAAAACAAGCCTCAAGATTGGCCAAATCAAATTTTTCGGTTGCAAACCGACATAACCCTTCTCGGTACATGTAGATGACCAGTGGGTCTGTTGAAGTTATACAACTTCAACAAGCATACAAAAGTTACAAGAACATTAAACAATAATGAGAATGAATAATACAGCAATATACCAATAGATTCGAATATCCCATTTATATCCTCCAATCAGGTGGGGCCGAGCTATGCTATGGCGTTAAGACATTTATAAGAAATGTCTATGAAAATTGTACGATTAGCTTACTATTCTTGCACCACGCAACGGTGAGAACTTGCGACCAGGCCAATGTCCGTTGTCAAAATTATTCCCTTTCCTTGGGATTTTCCAATGGGTTTGATGATCCTAGAAGAAAACCATTTTCACTTTCTCAGAGAAAAAATGAGAAAGTCTGAACATTGATTTACCACAAAGGATTCCGACAGCTCTTATTCAATGATGACTTATTTTTCCCATCTAGAATGAATGCAGAACTTCTTATATTATCATCAGAAGAAATAGGTGTCAACTCCGATCCCGTCACAATATTTCTTGCATTTGGACATTCCCGTTCTTGTCGCTTACTATGCTCAGATACAAATTTTATATAATCTTCTGGCATTATGAAGCTTTTCGGGCTGAAATTGTAAACTTCTCCAAATTCTGTGTTCATTTTGCGAAGGAAACTGAAAGCAAATACAAAATGGCTTAAAAATTAGCTTGGTTTTAATGATTCATACATAGATTCTCATGGATTGAGGGTATCTTAAAGATATAAGGATTCTTAAAAATGGTGTTCAACTAATGTTAGATTTCATACCTTGTAAGGTAAGCCTTGTTACAAAATTGAAATCCTCTTGGGTTCTATGTTAAATTAAATTGTACATTACAAAATATATAACATACAACCATTATTATCGGTACTTATCTATCATACATGATTTGTGTATTGCCAGCATTTAAGAGTTCTGTATGGGCTTCCTTGATAAAAGTTGTAACTCCACCTACAAACATCATTGCATATTCAGTTCACTATGAACGTATGTATATTCAGTTTACTTAAATATCTGCCATTTTTTTGTGTACCACAAGTTCCAGTTGGAACTGTCATAAAAGTCTCGTTCCATTCTTGGCATCTTATCTTTTGAGACCTCTTTAAACTCTTGCCAGCCACGATCCTCACAAACCCTTTGAAGTACGGTGTTGTTACTCATGCCATCGTTGATTCGGTATACGAAAGGGTACGAGGTACGTATAGTGTCAAACCTTAGGATTCCAAAGTTAAAAAAGTGTCAAACGCTATTTGACTTATTTAAATAAGTTATCTTACATGTTCCAGCCCATTTGCCGATTAGGAACGAATAGCTCAGGGTGTAGCGTGTTTAAAATGGTTAAAGCTTGATTTTGCTTTGTACCTGCTACTGTTTTTTGGGGAAAGTGTTTGATTGGAGATAATGGTCTAATAAGAGAACTGGTTGAATTGCGGTCAAATGCTTTTTTTGTACTTGTATGGGACCGTGGTGAATGTTTTAACTCGGTCTCCATTTTTCATCCAAAGAATAGATTAACCTGAGGACTAGGGCTTGGCTTGAGAATAAAATATTAGATGTTTGACAAAATGTACATACACAGATAAGTATCAACAGAATTTATCGTGGTCCATCTCAAGGTATATCCACTTGGGGGTGTGGTTTCCGTGGAGTTAATCGATCTTTCTACCCTTATCATTCCCACTAGTTTTGTTGTAGTCAACCAAGTAATTGTTGCCAAGTAGAGAAGAAGTTCCAAGTCCAGACCGCCCATAAGCAAGCTCCAACAACGTCCTAACTTTTGTGCTTGCTTGCATTTTTTTCTTTAAAAATATTATTTGCGTAGGTGCGGTTGGTTGAGTTGGACGTTGCTGCTTACTTAAATTTTGTGGAAATTTAATTTATAAAATTAGATCCGGAGCCAAACAAACGAAGTATAGATTGGAGATAGAGATCAAACAAAATTCATTTATTGTAAGTGATGGTGTAAGGTGTAATAAAGACTAAGACGCCTCTCCGCTTGTAATCATAATCAAGTTGTACGTATAATAAAAATCTTCACATATTGCAGGATGAATTAATAAAAATGGAAGTGTCCAACAATCTCCTTGCTGCTGCCCTTACTGCTATCACAAAAACTGAAATTATCTCGTACGGTGCCTTTGCCAAAGTAAAAAAAGAAGGAAAAGATTGTAGAATTAAGGGGGATTCTGTCCGCACCTTGGACCCAAAGTCACTTCATCAAACACAACTAATCATTGGACCGGTTTGGACAACTTCTACTCCGAATTTGAAAAAGAATTTAAAGCGGCGGAATGATGAAGTCGAAGGTGGGAATGGTAGGATGAGTATTTATGTGAAGACATTAACAGGGAAACTTGTAGTACTTGAGAACTTGTCTCCATCGACCACGATTGAAAATATCAAACGTCGAATTGAAGGTGAAGAAGGGATTCCACCGGATCAGCAAAGACTTCTTTTTGCTGGGAAGTTCCTGGAGGATGGCGGAACATTAGCAGATTATGGGATTGGCAACTCGACGGTCATTCATTTGGTTCTTCATCTGAGAGGAGGTGGATGTCCAATCATTTATTTTGAAAGAACTCTTCGGGACACAAGGTTCGATTTTGACTTTTCGACAATCACGGACAGGGGGGTAACATTCGAGAGGGGGTCTTTTGTTTACAAACGACCGTGCGGTTGGACTCGATTTGCACTCAAAGTTCTTA
>JAQFZJ010000608.1:0-20870 GCA_034695645.1 Folsomia fimetaria
TTTTCAGGAAGATCCGTCCATGCGTTCTTGAGTTATCGATGTGACAGACGGACAGACGGACGGACAGACAGACGGACAGACATATCGATCTTATAAAGGGGTTTCACCCCTTAATAATAATGCGGAGAAGAAATACGCAGTGTTCATTGTTTGGGGAAAAGGAGGAATATGTAATAATAATGATAATAATAAGCTGGATGGGAATTCCCCTTTGATTATTTCTTTATGCCCCCTTGGGACAGTTGAGATTTCTTTTGTTCTTGTTTTCCCCATTTTTTTATATCCTCTTCTTTGATTTTGTACAGATCCACTAAATTGAAGCCATTTTGGTTATCCTTAAATGAAAAAGAGGATGACATAGCGACCCTGGACATGTTGAGTAAAGCTTTACTGGGAGAAAGTGTAAGTGTGGAGGGGAAGGATGGCGAAGAAGATGGCAAAACATGGAAAGCTCCAGAATATGAGTCAGCTTTGGGACGCAGCTTAAAAATACCGACGTGTCCCGTCGTCCCCTTTTTTGGGGGGTATATCCGCGAACTGAGAAATGTTCTGAGTACGCCGTCACTTGTAGTCGTGTCGACGGGGTCGGAGCAGCAACAGTTGCAGGTGAGTGAAAGCAAGGGCTCTTACTTTTATTATTATTATTATCTTTTTATTAAATATTTTATATTTTACATGCATTAAATTAACCTATTTGTTCCCTGGCTTGGAAAATGAATCTCTCGTGGGACTCGTTTACATAATTCTCTTGTTTGCATATCGACCTCCTCTTCATTTCATTTTCAATTTCTTGCTGGAGTTAAGGTCTGCTTTCTTTCCTTTTCTGCTTTCTTTTCTTATCTTTCTTATATCTTGTTGAAAAGAGAGAATATACCGAAACTAATTATTATTGGCAAAATCTAAAAGGTGTTCGTGTTTTGGTTGTGTGTAGAGTTTGTTGGATCCGGAGGGAGAAGATGAGTATTTCACCCGGATCGGGTCAGGTGGTTTGTTGAATATGAATAAGCTCCGTAAGGTTCAATCCATCCTGGAAAAGATTGGGACTGTTCATCAACATCACAATAGAAGGTTGCAAAAGGCTGCCTTCCTTAATACGGATCGTCTCAGGTGAGTTTCAGATTGGGGGTGTGGTGGTGGTGGTGGTGGTTGTTTATATTATATTATTCATTATTTTTATTATTTTAGCATCCACACCTCATCCATTGAACGCTCAGGCTTTCCAGACGACGAGGACTCCCCAGATAGCGAGGATGATTTGTATTCTGCTGGAAATAACAATAACAACAACAACAACAATGTGTCAGCTACAGCGACGGGAGTGGAAGGGGGTGGTGGTGGTGGAGGTTATAATCCAGTCCAAGAAATCAGCCATGATCCAGGTGTCTCTTTTATTCCACTCAATGGGAATAAAACTAATATAGATTTGCACAATTTGCAAGTTCTCCATCATGGGGTAAGTTAATAATTTGGAGAGAGTGTGTTGTCATAGCAACAGATAGAGACGTAGTTTTGTAATGCAAGCAGTACAGCCCAATTTGCCAATTGGGGATTATCATATTGTTGTTGTCGTCTTTTTAATTATTATTATTATTTCCTTTTAAAAGGGATTTTGCAATAAGCTGCAACTACTTGACAATTTGCAATGATTTATTTTTTGCAATTTTTTTTATTTTTATTCGCATTACAAATATTTTGCTTCTTACTTCCGTAACAGAGCACTGCCCTCCACATCGACACGGATGGGCGATCTTCCTTCGTCTGGGTGAAATTGGAACGCTCATGTGGAACACTAACTTGGAGTAAACCAGTCTGGAGTTCCCTTCGCTTTTCTCACGCTCAGCCCGACTTTCTCCTCAGCGTGGATCCAGAACTGATCCCCATCGTTCCAGGAATGTTATTGAAGTATGGAGGGAGTTATGGGTCAAGTGGGGGTGGGGCGGGGTCAAGCGGTCCTCCTGGTGCGGGGTGGCCAGATGTTGCAAATAATGGGTTGGAAGAAGGCTACATTGATCTAAATGGGATTAAAGAGGTGGAAAGTGGGAGCAAAGAGGTCGATATTTCACCCGCGATGAAAAGGTGGGTGTGGATGGTTGGTTCTTATTATGTTTTTTTTATTAAGTGAAGTGGAACTAATTTCTTGTTTTTTTATTCTGTTCAAGCAGATATGGAATAGAACACTGGACAATTAGCGAGACATGCATTTCACTCGTTTTTGGAATTGTATTGTGCGATAATCGATCTACTTTCTTTGTCTTTCCTCCACGACTGGCTTCCATTTGGTTGACGGGTGGGTTGTTTCTTTGTTTCTCTTTTGTATTTCTTTCCATTTCTTTATCTTTAGGTTTGGTTATAGCTAATTGGGAAACAAACATGCATAAATTGATTGGTTATTATTGTTGTATTTTTTTAGGTCTACGTTCCGTGGTAAAGGCTCTGCGTCGTGTCTTGGGAAAACCTGATCGACGCCTGTGTTGGTTAAAGGAACAATATTTACAATTGTATTTTGAAGATGGGAAATGTTTAGCACCCACGATGGCAGATGCAATACGGGTAAAAAGAAGAAAGCATTTGATATGTGTATTGTTCTTTTTTTAAAAAGAAGAGGTGAATGGGTGGCTTGAATGAATAGATTATGTTATGGGTTCTTTGTTTCCAGGTGTTTGGTGGGCGGAGATGGTCGTCAACTGTTCCACAAGGGGTTACTCCGGCAGACACGCCTCCTTTTAGGAGAACGGCTTCCGCTAAGTTTAGGAAGAAAAGATCTCTCGCTAATATTCATATGATCAAAGTAAGTAGCATCCACATCCCCTTTCTTGTCATTGTTGTCGTTATTTCTAAGAAATGCTTTCTTCCCTTTGTAGGAATCTTTTATCCGAGGTAGTGATCATCCCTTAGGAGACGTAAGGCCACCCTCGCCCTCCACTAAGGGTAAAGGTGACTTTGTGGACTCTATTCCCTCCACCCCATCCCATCAACCGTCCGCCCTCGTCCGAATTAAAAGTGCAGCGTCCGTCCTCCCACCAACTGCATCGGAAACATTTCAACAGAGTCGAACATCCTCCGGTTTGACACACGAGACGAGGCTAACCTTTCAAAATTTCGTCCAGCTCTATCAAGCATTTAGTTTAAGATCGAGAAAAGACCTACGTGATCTGTTTGACTCCATTGCTACGAGTCAAAAAGGAGTAGGTGGTGCGGATGGATGTGGTGGCACCGCACATGACTCATCTCAACCAGAATCTCCAGAGCGGAGTCATTCTTCTTCGACATCAGGTACATATAATGATGAATTTTGCAATATTGTCAATTTATTGCGAATAAATGATATAACCTGATTTTGTACTCTTATCAACAAAACTGAATTGTTTTTCGTATTGTGTCAGGAACAACGCCAAAGCATGGGGCCAAGCTGAATACGCAGTCTGGAAGTGGGAGTGGAAGACAAGAGAGTAAATTCATTTATGATGCGATTGCTTCAGCCAGCATTGTACAGAATGGGGCAGGTGTGGAGACCTCGCGAAGTAAAGTGATCTCGCTCTCCTCCCTGGCCAACTTTTTGAAGGTGCAACAAGGCGAGAGAAAGTCGGAGGTAGAGGTGGCTGCCTTGATTGAGGTGAGTGAGATGAAGGAAAGGTTAAATTGGATTGATGACAAGAATCTTGTTTACCTTCTCTGTCTCAATGCACACACCTTTGTTGGTGGTTAATTGCATTCCCTAAATTTAATTTAATATGAGTGGAATTGGTTTTCTAGCAATTTTCTTGCAACAAAACAAAAGGGTGTTAAATGTATGATTTACTTGGTTGCTTTTTAGAAATACGAGCCAGATGAAACTCTTCGTTGCCAACAATGCATTTCCTTTGAAGGGTTCGCCCTATATATGATGTCCTCACAGAATTTGACCTTCGTCAGTGAGCGCATTGTTCCCAAGGAGAATGAGTTGGATCATCCCATGGCGCATTATTATGTAGCCGCATCTCATAACACGTACCTCACGGGACATCAGTTGAAGGGAGAGTCGTCTGTCGAGTTGTATAGTCAAGTGAGTCAGGGCTAATGAAATCCTTCCAGAGGCGACATGTGTTTATTTACGAAGTAAAAAATTATGACTTTTTTTGGTTTAGGTATTACTCACCGGCTGTCGCTGTGTAGAGTTGGACTGCTGGGATGGAGATGATGGTGACCCGGTGATTTATCATGGTCATACATTCACCACAAAAATCCCCTTCCGCCAAGTGGTTGATGCAATAAATAAAAGCGCATTTTTAGCCTCGTCCTATCCCGTCATCCTTTCAATTGAGAACCACTGCTCCCTTCAACAACAAACTAGAATGGCGTGGACGTTCCAAACTGTGTTTGGAGAAAAGTTGATTGCTCGCTTTATGTTTGACGTAGACTACACGGATGACCCTTGTCTCCCTTCCCCATCACAGTTGCGGAATAGGATTCTAATCAAGAATAAGAAACTACATGCGGAAATTATCCCGAATCCGATTACGATTCACTCTGCTTCTCTTGTGAGTGGAGCGTCATCATCACAAGGTCCCCGTGATATTCCACTGGTGGGTAGGAATAGAAGTGGAAGTCGTCCACAAAGCGCGAGAACAAATAGTATTGTAAGCAATGTGAGTGGAGGAAGTATAAATGATGATTATTCAGATTCGGATACAGATTATGAGGACGACGGAGATGGTAAGTGGGAGAGAATTATTAGTGGGCTATTAAGAAAGATAATGTACAATGATTCCTATATTTCCCATGTATAGAACGGCTAGTAGTCTCTCGTCAAGCTTCCGAACAAGCCCTGCCGATCACACCACGCACAGATTCGTTAACATCACAAGAATCTGCGGCAGTCAAAGTGGTGAAACGTGGAACATCCACGACCACTTCGCATCATCACTCGTCCGCCTCCGCTTCTGCTGCTGCTGTCGCCGCTGCTGCAAGTGTAGCTTCCGAACAGATCTGGCCAGATTTGGAAGACACTCAGAAAAAGAAACAATCAAGTCAAATCGCTCGAGAACTATCCGACCTCGTGATTTACGTTCAGGCCATAAAATTCCGCTGTCTAACCACCCTCAGCCCATCATCTTCAGTGAGGAATAAACTCATGCAACGGAAAAACATTATCAGTATCCTGCCTCCTTCATCTGGACCCTTAATTCCGTCCCTCACCAGTCTTCCAGTCACACCCACATCTTCCTCCACCTCTGCTGCAGGAGATCACCACATCGGAGGGCGGGGAGATCGTGACCGCAGAGTACTCACTAACCATCCTGTCTACCAATGCTGCTCGTTGAATGAGAATGCGTCCAAAAAGCTGTGTAGGAAACAACCCCTTCAAGTTATGGCGCACACTGAAACACAACTCATTCGAGCCTATCCTGCCGGTATGAGGATAGATTCTTCCAATTTTAATCCCCTTATATTTTGGGCGTTTGGCGTACAAATGGTAGCCCTCAATTATCAAACAGAGGATAGCGCGCTCCATCTAAATTCCTCAATGTTTGAGCAAAATGGTCGATGTGGATATGCACTAAAACCGGCTGTGATGTGGGATCGGAATCACGTCATGTATAGAAGATTCAATCCCTTGGAGAAAGAGTTTGACGGGTTGCACACGGTTCATTTGCACTTGACCATTGTTTCCGGTCAGTTCCTATCGTCCGCTAATTATCAAGTAAGTCCTCAAGTGGAGGTGGAAGTTAGCGGAATTCCAATCGACTGCGCAAAACAGAAGACGCGCATTATTCCAAGGAATGCGCTCAACCCAATATGGAATGAGACGATTGATTTCACCATCCAATTTAGAGATTTGGCTTTCCTTCGGTTTACCGTGTGTGATGGGGGTAGCGGAGGAAGTGGCGGGGGTCATGTCTTAACGCAGAGGGTAATTCCATTCAAAGCGTTGAAAATGGGGTATCGACATATAAGGTTGAGGAATACGCATAACCAACCCCTCCCCGTGGCTACACTCTTCATTCACTCAAGAATTGAGGAGGAAGGGGAGGAGATTCACGAGGGAGGAAAAAGCTTATCGAAGGAGGATTCACTACGAGATTCAACCCCAGTTTCAGAAGGTAAGTAGGTGTAGAAAATTACTTTTAAAGAAAGTTTGGAATAATTAATATGTACTTAATTTCTAACAGTGTTTGTCACAGGAGGACACTTGATGGGACCTAGTCTTACAAAATCCTCGGTAGCTTTGAAACGCCGCATGTTCTTCCTGGTGGTGTACGGCGTGGTGTTGGAAGAACCGTACACCGTGCTGAAAGTAACCCAAGACACCACGGCGGGTGACGTAATCACTAATGCGCTTCAAAAGGGGGGTCGTACCGCTGAGAGTGCACGGGAATACGTGCTTATAGAAGAAGTAGCACGTGGATGGGATTTAAAAGAGAAGGATTTGCCCCCCACCCAAAGGGTCCTGGACCCTCATGAAAAACCCTTACAGTCTCAAGCACAATGGAAAGGCGAAGGGAAATTTATCCTGAAGAAGACGGGGAATGATCCATCTAGTAGGGCTTGGCTCTCTTCTATCTCTGCGAGAGGGAGGAGTGGGCATGGGGGCGACCCGGATTCAAGAGACAGTGATGACTTGAGGCAGTGGGGAGAAGATGAAAACTTTTTAGTCTGTGTTCACAATGTATCGCATGAGATTCCGTATGCAATTCTTAAGGTGGGTATCAATTTAAGTTAAATGGACACTACTGGAGGGGATTGATTAATATGCTTTTTATTTTTGGACGTTTTTCAGGTTCCTGTGAGAAGTTCTGCTCAAGACATTATAACGCAGGCCTTTGTAAAAGCGCGAAGGTTAGAGGATCCCTCCAAGTTTGTGTTGGTGGAGGAATTGGAGCCCATGGTGCCATCAATTGCCTCTGGGACTGAATCAGCAGGATCGTTTAGGAAGAAGGCTGTCGCAAGGGCAATCTCTAGATGGTTGGAAGATGATGAGAATGTATATGAAGTCCAATTGAAGTGGAATACGGTTGGGAGGTGGGTGTTAGAAGGATTACAATTCATGATTTGGTTGATGATTTATTTATTTGTCTTGTTATAGATTTGTCCTTCGTGATCGTAAACAGGCCCTAGCTCTCTGTGGAAGTTCAGGAAGTCCTCATGCCAAACAAGGGCCGGGTGGTGATCGTGGTGCCAAAAAAGGAGGACTTAAGGCTTCTACCCTAGCAAGATTTTCTAAACTAAAAGTAACGTCTAAGAACGCCACTAGTAGTGGTAGCAGTGGTACACCCACACCTTCTAAAAATAGGGAAAAGGCACGTCAATACTTAACCGAAAGGCACGCTTTAAGTCTCCACGATAGCGCGAGTCATGCCGCTCGCCCTCGTAAAAGTCTAAGTAAATCGCGCAGATCTGCACATTCTGAGGGAGAAACATTATCAGATGAGGAGACTCCGGCCGAAATCGATTTCAAATCTACCGTCGCTCGCTTAAAGAAAGTTTCCTTGAGAAAATTTCGAGTTTGGAAGTAAGAAAAGAAGACGATTTTATTTTTTGCGCACATTAAGAATATTCAAAGAGGAAACTTTTACTTCTTTTCTATTTTTATATGAAGGGAATGAAATAATTAATACCTTCTCTATTGTTCTTATTGGTCCTATATTGTTCTTTTCTTATTACTTAAAAAATGGAGCACACATCAGATACAGACTACGTATTGTTGGTATAATAATGCAGTGAGGTTCACTACTGTTGTGATAAAGAAAAACAATTTTGCTAAAATTAAAGTTAGTAAAAAAAGAAAAGAAATATATGTGAATATGAAGACGTACTACTATAATGATGATGACATTCAGGGAGATGAGACAAACATATATAAAACGACCTTCTTGTTTTACATGATATTATATATTATCCTTGTTAAGGGATATCAAAATTGGATCGAGCTATCACACATATTTATCACGCGTATTACTTATCATTATTATTATCTTTTGTACCCAAGAAGAAGAAAGATTTCATTTTGTACTGCTACATAGAAATTTTAATGTGAGCTAATAATTAAATTAAGGTTAGTGGACGAGTTACAATAGAGCGAGCTGTAACTAATTAATTCGTTATATTTACTAATTACACTAGATTAGTGGTGGTGCTATAACTAGTTAGTTAGTTTAATAAATAAATTAGGGGAGAGAGGATTATGAGTGATATGATAAAAGTATTATTATTGTTATTATTATTATTAGGAGATGAGGAATTGTTGATTTTATTAGCAACCTAGTTAAATCTTATCTTATATATAATCATTGTTATATTCTTCTTGTATTATTGTTATTCGTACTACATTGCGCAACACATAAAGATGTTGAAGATGATATGTGTTGTGTTAATTACAAACTGGCTGGTCCGAGACCATTAATTAATTATAATTAATTATAATCAATTAATTAATTGCATTGCATTGTTATATAATTCTTGAAGCGCTATGTATTACAAAGTGATCGCGGGAGGAGGAGGAGGTGCTCATCTTATTACTATCTGTATCTTATAGAATATAATTACTATGTATGTACTTAATTACTTTTTTATGTTAATTGTTACCATCATCATCATTCGTTGTTCAGTTTATTTTGTGCTGGGTCAATTTAAGGGTCCATTAAGGACCCTGATTGATACCCTGCCTGATCCTATATAAACAATCAATAACTATACGTGGGCCTGAACGTACCTTTAGAACAAATTAATAAGAACTTTTTGATCCTATATTTTATACTGGGGAGGTTAAAATTGTCTCGCACACCTTTTTTATTCGAATTATTATTACAATAATAATTAATAATAATATAAATCAATTATTACCCTTGCATGATAATGATACTACCACCTTAAAAGTGGTAAGTAATGGGTAGTTTTTACTTATACTTTCTTGTGTTGTTACTTGAATATTACATGTACGAAATATTGTTATCAAGAAAGAAATGTTATTTACGGAACAAATGTCATATCCCTTTCTCATATCAACGTATTGTTGTGTATGTATTGATTTAGTATATGTGTGGTGTGTATGGTACTTAAACTAATTATGAAGTGTTGTCTTTTGCGGAATTTCTTACGGGTGCATATTCGAAATCAGAGGTGTCTCAAAAATGCCAAATTAATTAATTAATTACTATTATGTTTACTAATTCATTAACAAAGCAAAGCAGCATTGGAAAATGACGACCTTATATATTTGGGGGAAGGTGGGTAGTAAAAAGGGAGTGGATTTAGTATATCAACATTTCCAAGTGTGGAGAATCTCAGGGTTTTTTATTATTCTAAATTATTAATCAAATATCTCAACGCTTATTTGCAACAGTATTAATTTATGAATTAATGGCTTACCTAATGATGATTGAGTTAATGTTAAGAAGACATGATTGATCAAAATCTAGTTTTATCCAGTTTTCTTATGAATTTACTCATTTTTCGACAAATAGCAATTGCTTTATTTAAATTAACTTATTAATTAAGTACTCGAGAAATTAATTAGAATTCTGTACTCCTCTTTCTGTCCTTTCTGTAATTCCTATGCGAAATAGGAAGGGAGAATATTCATCAACTTCGCCTATATTGTTTTCATGAGGTGTATATTTATCATGTACATATGCGAATATATGCGAATTTAACATGTGCATATTATATAAATATATGCGAGTAATTACGATATCAAGCTACACGGTCCAATCAATATTTGCAGCAAAACGGAAGAAAGAAAGCACCACATGCATATAAAATATACATACCATAATTAACAAGTACATATAATTAACATTATTATAATCGCGCTTAATTACACAGGTCAACAAGGGAATAGAATAGAATAATAAAATAAATAAAAACCTCTAATCTTTCATTAACCGGGTACTTTATTATAACAATTATAGCAAATGTAATTAATAATAATAATAATCCTTTTTATCATTGGACTACTTTAACAGTAAAAGTTGTCATCGAAATGGAATTGTTAATTAATTGTTGTTAATTAATTGTTATGAAATTTTGGAATATTTCAATAAAGAGACGGATTTCATGCTGAATTTGTGTTTTTTAAATGATCCTTTGTGGCGTGGTTGAGATAATGAAACAATATTCTAAAATAAAATTCATTTTACACTCGATTTTTAGCTAACGATTAATTATTCCTATTATTTAAAAAATGTAGATTGTGTAAATACTTAATTAGAATTATTACGTAGTTATTAATTGTAAACGGATGGATGAACCTGCTTGACATGCATTCCTAGCTGAGATTTTTGGGAAAATGTTTTGTTGCAGTGGGGTTGAGGACAAGAATGGCGAACTCTTAGATGCACCTCTTTCAAGTGTCTCGTCATATGACACTTGCTACTAAACTTGATATTGCATTTTGGGCAACAGAAATTCTTCACCTTGAGATGAACAGCTGTATCATGAACTTTCACATAACTTTTTCGACTGAAAGATTTCCCACATTTGTCGCAGGAGAATTTGCTTGGGTTGGCATGAAGGGTTTTGTGCACGGTGAAGTGGCCCTTGTAGGCGAACTCCTTTTTGCACTGGTTGCAACTAAATGGTTTCTCCATGGTGTGGACAGCAAGGTGTTGTTTAAGAAGATCAGTCTTCTTAAAACGTTTCTGGCAAAAGTAGCAGCGATTTAGCCATGTATTCTTCAATCTGTTCGACGGGACTTGTTTTCTCTGACATTTTTTGTGTTGTTGGGGTTTCTGTATAACTACTGCTTCCCCCTTCAATTGCTGGACCCTTGTTATCACCAATTTCATTTTCTTCTGACCTTGTAGCTCATTCACATTAATCGATGTCGATTTAGATTCTTGTTGACTTCGAGGAACTTTCTCCAATTGAATTGGATTGTTCAGAAGTGGAGGGTGTGGTTTCTGGGGTTCAGTTGAAACCATTGGATCATGTAAACAACACTCCATAATTTTCTCAGTTTGGATACTTCCGTTTTTGGACTGGATTTCACGTCCTACTTTGGGTTTCTTGTACATGGAATTATTCTTGTTCTTCATTGTCTTTGATGGTTTAGGGCTGATGTTGGTTTGTGAAACTTGTTCGGGAAGAGGTGTGCTTTCTAGAGTTGGTGGGTGTTGTTCGTTGAGGTCATCTGAAGTGGGAGTTGAATTTGCTTCATCTAAATTCAAACAACACTCCATAATATCTTCCTCTGTCTCATTTGTCGCTTTTGGAACAACCACTTCATTTGGTTCTCTTTTCCAGTATCGCTTCTTTTGAACAACGTAATCCACGAAGTAGCCCCACTGGCGTTTGTCCATAGCGTCGTAAAGCTCGTCAATAAATTTCTTCATGTAAAAATGTGTTGTTGCTTCGTCGTCTGCATCCGAATTCTACGCAAATATTAAATATTAAAAGGAGTGCAAATTGTAAATATTAATTGAATTAATTTGTTGAGTGGAAGAGAAATTGAAGATACAAAATCTGACCTGTTTGGATGAAGTGGAGAAACTCTCTTCCGTTTTGATTATTTTATTGGAGCAGAGGGGGCAACAAGAAGCTATTAATTTGTTCAGAGCTGGTTTATAGTCGTGGTGGTCACCCTTAAGAAATAATTGACAAAATTAACAATAAAAATTTTGTATGTGATCGCACATCCCTCACTTACCACTTCCATCACATCCTCCTCGTCGTTACAAATCCACTCGCTTTTCATATTTACTAAGTCTAAGGACCCCTCCTTTTCTCCCTTCTGAGACCTTTTATCCTGATCCATGACCTCTTGATTGATGGGATGAACTGAATTCAATGTATTACTTTCTTGCCACTAATTTAATAATGCATATGAAATTGTGGAGGAACTGATCTGTGGTAAGAACTTAATTCAATGAATGAAAGAAACCCACCAAAGCCCAAGCTTTGTCGGAATTGAGCAAATGCGATATGTATGGCACCCTTCCAACTAAAACCAACATTCCACTCTTATATTCTTCTCTATGAATGGCAATTCCTGTTTTTGTTTAGGGTTCAGAAAAGCTTAAGATTATCAACATTTTGAATATACATTGAAAAGGCAGACTTTGTTTAAGGATATGCATGCTATTATGATATGCAATCTGGTGTTTCATTTATATATATTCTCATAATTAAAACTCATAAATGTATTACATTTGAGAGATATTACATATATTGTGTCATACATTAAATACCGGAATAGGAGTAATTAATCTCAAATTATACTTTATGAGGAAAATTTAACATTAAAATTAGTTCATTAGTTCATAACAACCATATTGTGGTAGGTGCTCAAGCCTCAAGTCGGGCTCTTTTCGAAGGAGGAGTTTTATTTTCCGCAGGAGGGGTTTCCGATGGGTGAGCACGCTTAATATGTGATACAAGGCCATTTTTGCGGACGAATGTTTTGTCGCAATAGGGGCAAAGATAGCGAACCCCGAGATGGATTCCTTTGAGGTGGATTTCCATTTCAGCTTGGGTTGTGAACGTTTTATCACATTGTGGGCAACAGACATCTTTCAAAGTAAGCGGTTTTAAATTTTCTTTGTCGAGGGTGGGTTCAGTTGCAGACTTTTTTAGGTTGAGGTGTGCGGCTATGTGCTCAATTTGATCCTCCATCGTTTTGAATTGAATGCCGCACTCGTCGCAGGGGAATTGTTTATTCTCTTTGGTGTGGACAAGGAGATGTCTCTGAAGAGTAGAGCGGGTTTTGAATCGTTTCTGACAAAATTGACAACTGTATAACCAGCTCTCTTCCACCTTTGCTTTCTCTTCTGAGGTCAGGTGGACAAAACTGTGATTCTTCAATGTCACTTTCGAGGCGAAAGATTTGTTACAAATTGGACAAGAGTGGGTCTTCTGACCTTCGTGGGAGCTGAGGTGCTGATGAAAACTGAATTTGGAAAAGAATATTTGTTGGCAGTGAGGGCATTCGTCGTGAATAAATGTGCTTGCCAGCAACTCTTCTCGATTGAGGTGGGTGCGGACGTGGAGGCCAGCACTGGCTGAGCTGCTGAAGGGACGGGCACAGATTTTGCAGGGATAGGTTTTTCGGGTTGGACTAGCAGTCACGGATTTTGACCGTTTGGGTGTGTTTCGAAGTGCAGTCAATGCGGGATGCGATGGAGTTTCTTGATAGTATGGGGTTAGTGGGGGGAGGTCGTTCAATTCTAGGGGAGAGGTTGCATTTGCATGATGTGGTAGGAATTCTGACAAATCTATGTCACGCTCATCCACATCCAAGACGATTTCTGGGACAAGTAATTCTTGTAATTCTTCGTCCCATTCTTCAATCTCGCTTTCGTTATCTGCATTCTGTCCATACTGAGGAGAATCGTTGACATCCTCTATCACTTCATTCACATAGTTAACTTTCTTCCCGGTGAGTGTGTCCGAAATCTGCAGATTTGAAGAACAATGTGGATTAGTACAATCTTAGCATGAACGGAATTAGAGTAGATTTAAATATCACAACTATGTACCATGAACATATAAGACGAGCCATTGGGGAAATTAAGGTCACCGGGAACGCCATTGATTTCCTGTGGTTGGAACCAGTCTTGCAAATATCCGTGGGGGTCAATCTGATCGAAATACAAAAATGAGACAATATAATACTAGATATGCAATCACCACAAACAACATTTTATCGTCGCCGTCTCATTAATTTGATTAATGCTCACCAAACTTCCTTCATCATCATCGCTTGAATTTTGTTCCAATTGTTGTGCAGTCTGGAATGGAATCTGCTTTTCCAAAATTGGTAGATCATCATCATCCACCTCCTCCATCGCACCTTCGTCCTCTTCAAATCCAAAACATTTGATTCCAACGTTCAAATTTAACACATCGCCTGTATTTCTCTGAGGTGATTGACCCCCAGAAACCATTGACGTTTTCTTCCAGGTTAAATCCAGGGGGAACTCTTGATTGCCATCAAATGTAAAATGTGGGAGAATAACTGACATTGCCATAATAGGAGTCAAATTCCTAGCTGCTCAACTTAAATACAATTTTAAAAATAGATGAGTAGAAAATTCTAAAACAAGAGCAAAACAATAAAATAAAATCTTTAAAATAAAAGATTGAAGAAGTGAGCAAGCTTCTAAAACAAACTGGACATAGAGTGCAGAGAAAACGTTTTATGTATATAAAGAATACAGGTACACCAGTTTTGTGAGATTGATAGTTGCTGGAAGAGATATGCATGCAATCAATTTGAATAGTATCCAAACTACAAATCCGGGCATGGATGCTAATTTTTGTATGTATGCATGCATTTTTCAATCGTAATTCTACTTGCATGCATCACAAAGTTATGTTTGCATGAGAAGAACTTGATGGATATATAGTTTTGTTTAAATGAGAAGATTTGTGTGATTTCTCATATTATTGAATATATTTTAAGTAAAGTTTATTAGCACCATCATCCTCACAATTAATTCAACAAGATAAATAAATAAAGAAATAAAGAGAGAGCATTCATTTTCCCTTAAATTCTAATAGCACCATTAAAAACCTTGTTAATAATAAATAATGTATTAACTTCAATGTCTTGCTTTCCCCCCAATGTCGACAGCATGTCGAACCTCCTTCGCTGCCCACTTGCCATACGTTTCCAACGCTTCATACACCATGTTGGTGACCCCATCCAGATCCAAAGCCTTCCCCTTTGCGGCAGAAGAGTCTCTAATCTTGTCTACCAAACCACCCACAACATCCGTCCCGGCGAAGAAGCGGATGATCCAAATGGAGACGAAGAGGGTCACAGCAACGGCCACAAATCCCCAAAAGATTTGACCAAAATAGGCAGAAAGGGCGAAATCAGCGTTGGAGGCGATTCCAAAAATAGGGTTGCCAGCAAGATCCCTCCCACTCCCTGTACTGTACGAGTCTCGGTTGTAGACAGCTAAATAAAGGTCAATAAGATAGAAGGGGGTCAATTACTGGTATGATAAAATGAAATTGAGATGTGGAGGTGATATGAATGTGCATTGGATAATTTACCTGGATAGCTTGTTTGTTGATTGGAATAAGATGGAGCTGATCCGGAGGTGGTTCCACTTCCGGGATGAGAAGACCGATAATTATTGTTTCCTGTTCCATATACTGGAGCTGGTGGTGGAGGAGAGTTGACTTCGTGTGTGTGCTGTTGGTTGGAAGCTCGGTTATCGGTGGCACCATTATTGGGGGATTGTTGTTGTTGTTGTTGGCAAAGTGCACCTCCAAAGAGGGCAATTACCAAGATTTGGCGGATCAGGATTGATTTAGAGTTCATGGTGAGGTTTGGTTTGGTTGGATTTTGTAAGGGATGTAATAAGTGACGGAGAGAGGTCAGAAAGTGAATGTGGTCCTTGTGAGTTGTGGAGACGAGCTTAAATACTTGAGAAAAAATGGAAGGGTTGTTTTTAACCCTTTTTTGTAATTCCATTTTTTGTGTGATGAATTGATGAGCCCGAGATGGGATGAAGGGTCATTTTTGCACCTGGATGGAAGAGTTTGTAGTCTCCTTTCTTATTATCTATACACCACGCTAAATAAATAAATGCCTAAAAATACTCAGGTTCAGGTGCCTCGATGTCACTCTTTTTTGTCACTTCTTTTGTAAAAGGAATTAAAAAGAAGGAAGAAGGTAAAAGTTTCCGTTTTTAAAAAGTGCGTCCTGTCCATCAAAAGTGATATATTTGAGGTTGTTTTTTTTGGTTCGGTAATAAAATAAAAGCAAATAAATTCTATCCCGTTTTTTGAACTTTGGTTAAAAATAGGGTACACATGAGAGCCAGGACGACCAACCGGGAGGGACATTGTGGCAACAGAATATTGACATGAGGTAAAAATACAGAATAAATAGAGATGTCATGTTTGTTAGGCGTTGGGAAAACCAGTTAGAATAATTTCTTGTTTATGGCACATGCATATTAAAAATGTTTGGATGTTCAAATTTGTATTTTTGTTATTTATTTTCATACTATTTTCTGTACTATTCTCAATTTCTAGGAAAAGGAAAATACTAGAACCAAATAAACAAACCATGAATCATGCGCACTTCTTTCAACTACATACATATTATTATGTAATCAAATTCAGGACAATAAAATAATGTATGGAATGCTTGATATTTGTAACTGTTGGGTTGAATATATTTAAATTATTACGTTTAAACAGTCAATCACGGAGTCGGTTCAAAAGAGACGGCGTTTAGGCGGAAACTCTTACCGTGTCCTTCACGTTGGCTGTTCTGGAAGAATATTTCGTGATTACAGTGAGGATGAGGACAAAAAGAGGGAACTTCATGATGACTTCGGTTCAAGTGATTTTTCATGTTACCCTTTGTGCTAAAGTTTTTACTGCATTCAGGACAAGGAACATTCAATTTACGGTGAACACTTTTCTCGTGGATTATCAGATTACTTTTTGCGGCGAAGGATTGGGAACATTTGTCGCAAGAGAATTGGTTTGGATTGGTGTGAAAAGTTTTGTTCTTATTCAGGTTACTCATGTGGTTGAATTTTTGTCCGCACTGGTCGCAGCGGAAGGGTGTCTCCCCGGTGTGTATAAGAAGGTCTCAAGGTTATAAGGGGTGTTAAAACGTTTCACACATACAAAGCAAGAGCGTCGCCAACCCTGCGGATAGCCAAAGGGAATTGCCATATTGTAATTGAACTTCAATTTGAAGCAAATATGAAGAAAACTTAATCATGCTGAGATTTGAGAAAATAATAATTCCTTGAAGTTTGGGTAGTTATATTTTTAATGTTTTTCGTATTCATTAAGAAATAATTCATACAAAGAAAATGATTTGCTAAAAACCAACATGAATAATTTTACATACTTTGCTAACTTAATTTGACGTGTTGTCTATTTTTATTTATGTTGGATGCGAATCAAACTGGAAAGGAAAGAATTGTTAATTTTTGAAACTGATGAGTTACAAGATTAAAGCAATTAAGAGTAGAAAAGGAAGTAGTCAATAGAGTCGTTTTTGAAATGGATGGTTTGGGTGGATACGTTTAACGTGTCTTCCAAGACAATTTTTCTGGGAGAATGTTTTGTGAGGATAGATGCATAAGAACAGATGGCGACGGGGAACTTCTCGATGGATGAATTCGGTTCAAGTGCGTGTTCATGTTACTCCTTGAAGTTTTTATTGCATTCAGGACAAGGAACATCGTTGAACTTGTGGTGAACAATTTTCTCGTGGGTTTGCAGATGACATTTTTGAGTGAAGCATTTTGAACATTTGTCACAAGAGAATAGATTTGGGTTGATGTGAAGTGCTTTGTGCACAGTCAAGTCGCTATTGTATCTGTATTGTTGTCCGCACTGGTCACAGCGGAAGGGTTTCTCTCCAGTGTGGATAAGGAGGTGTCTCTGAAGCTGAGAAGGGGAGTTAAAACGTTTCACGCATACATAGCAGGGGTGTTTCCAACCCTCTTTCACTTTAGCTTTCTCCTCCGGAGTCAAGTGAACAAGATGATGTTTGGTCAAGCGGCTCGTTGAAGGGAAATCTTTCATGCAAATGGAGCAGGCGTGAATTTTACGACTTGTATTTGAATTATATTTATCCTTTGACATGGGTGAAATCTTGTTGGGATGAACTTGGTTCCCCATTACCGAGTGGTGAAGGTCATCTGAAGTGGGAATTGATATTGCATCATCAAAACAATATTCCATAACGTCTTCCTTCTCCACGTTTACTGTTGGATTAACAATTACTTCATCTGTTGCTTGTTCCCAATGTCGCTTCTTTTCCACCACGTAATCCACAAAGTGGCCCCATGCAATGTCGTCCATCCGGTCGTAGAGTTGATCGATGAATTGTTTCATGCTAGCCACGTCTTCTTCATCCGATTTCTGTGCGAAAATTCATAAGATGAAAATTTAATATAATGTTGTTTATCAATAAATGAATTTATTATAACTGAATGTCACCAAATTTGAATATGTTGGAAAACTATCCTCTTTTATTAGCTTATCAGAGGAGAAAATGCGCGACGCCGACTCCTTAGGTTTGCGCCAAGACGGTTTCTTGTCGTGGCAATCATCAACCTTTTAAATTATTCGATAACCACATTAGCATCGATATTTATGTTTATTACAAGACAAATAAATTTAACGTATAATATTTCCCACTTACAATTTCACCTTCTTTAGTAGGTGTTTCTTTTGTAACATATTGTGCTGGCGAATCATTCTCCTTCTTTATAAATCCCGAATTGTATTGAATATTATTCATGTTTAGCAACTCGTCTGTATTTATGACATCCTTTCTTTGTCGTGACATCTCCCACCCAGAAATCGTTTCGGATAAGCCAATTGAATTCAATTGAAAGCAATCCCTCACAAATGCAGAATTGGAAACGAATGCCTTTTCCATTCTTGAATAACTGAGATGAACTCAAACAAAATGGATTGACAAGTAGAAATGTCTCAAACTAAATCAAAACTGAATATGAAGTCTGAGAAATGTAAGATCCTGAACACAGCAAGTTCAACCTTCTGAATGTATGAAGGATGTGAATTTGTAGACAACAAATAATATTTAAGACAAAATTGTGGATATATGCAAACAATTTATCCAGCATGTTGCATGTAGAATCTTCCTTTATTGAGAATGCAAATTCACGCAGATCTACAAAACTGCAAATACTGCCGAATCTCATAATCATCTCGCATTGAGAGTTCAACATGTATGTTGTGAAATGAGGCGATTCCTGTCATTCCATGCACATTTTAGCCATTATTATTCATTCAGAGACAATTCATACAAAGAAAATGATTTAACCAACATCAATAATTTTGCATACTTCGCTAACTTAATGTTATGTGTCTATTTTTATTTATGCTGAACACAAATCTAACTGGAAAGAAATATTAATTTTTGAAACTATTGAATTGCAAGATTTAAGCGATTAAGAATAGAAAATGAAGTAGACAGTCACAGCCGTTTTTAAATAGATGGTTAAGATAGCTACGTCTCACGTGTCTTCCATTGCTTTTCTGGAACAATGTTTTGTGGGTGATGATGAGGACCACGATAGTGACGGAGAACTCCACGATGAATTATGTTCAGGTGATGGTACATGTTATTCCTTGTGCTGAACTTTCTATTGCATTCAGGACAATAGAAGTCCTTCAACTTGAGGTGAACACTTTTCTTGTGACGTTTCAGATTGCAGGTCTCAGAAACAGAATTGAGTTGTGACCAATTCTAACATAACAAATCTCATCCGGTGCAAGCCAGGAAGTTTGTCTGTCTATTTTACAAAATATCCCAAATTGATATATATCTATATATATATTAGTATAAGGTGCAAGTGCAAATATAAAATGGATAAGCCCACGACGTCAAGTGATAACGCGGTGTTTAGGAATGATCTCGTGAGTAATTTCCACAATAAAACATCTGCAAGTTATTGCAATATTTGTAATTTTTGTAAAACTTGTAATTGTAATATAAGTATAATATTTATATTTCTCGTAGATTTTGGAGAATATCTTCGATTTTCTACCTTCGAATTTCTTCCTTCGTATTGCAAACTTATTTATATGATAGATTGAAACAAAGTTTGTAAAATTATACTTTAATACTCTTTTGTTTTTGTTGTTTTTGCCTATGGAGCAAGAATTGATCTCATAATACATCAAAATCATTAATTTATTACATCGTAAAAATATTTTAGAATCATTCATTTTTATTCTGGAGCACTTCCTCTGGTCACAGATAGCGTCTATTGGTAACCTCAGTATCTGTATATTTATATATGGGTATCTTTAATATCGTGTTACTGGATGTTATTAAGCTTTAACTATTACAGATACTTAATTTTGTACATTACTAACAAATAGAAGGTGATTGGTAAAGTATTTCCTACATGTAGGTTTGCCGATCTTTTGTAAATGGTTATGATTTTAGTCTGCTGAGCGTGAATAAAAATAATACATAAATAATCAATATTTAATATTTCAATTGCCTTATCTTTAATTTAAATCTAATCTAACAATACAATTTAAATAATAGATAGTAAGGATTTCAATGCATTTTGGGTAAAAGGTACATTGCTTAATTAAATATAAGACGTCTGCTGGACGGATTTATGCATATTATATGTATACACAAGTCTAACATGAACTTTGTCCACAACTAAAGCAATTCAATGTAATGTTCAGAATACCGTTCAGGTATTTTTTTAGTAGCAAGTCCTTATTACTTTCATTACCATATACTTTGGTCATTGCTGAGTAGCTGAGTTGCATAGATACGGAACTTTCATAATGTAGGTAGAATCTGAATTCAGAAGTTAGTCACTTATTAGTATTATGAGAAACCAGAGTTAAAGGGGACATAGAATAGACCCTGGATTGGTTTTAATCGTTCGGATGACAAAGCAAGTTGAAAATTCATAATATAGATAATTGAACAAGTTGTCAAATATCACTAAATTCGCTACGGTGTAGGTGTAGTTGAGCTGAACAATTGGCTATAAATTTACGTATTCTCCAGTATATAATAAAACCAAACCAAGTCTCTGCATTTAAATGGTAAGAAAGCTGCTCAACATAAAAATATACCATTTTCTTAATTTCAATTTATCAACATTTTATTCATGATTTAATTTAAACCTCCTGAAAATTTAGCGTTTAAAAAGCTCGGTACGTTATTATATTATTATCTTTATTTCTCACTTCAGGAGACACAAATAACTCCATCGCAGCAAGATGGAATGCCTGCTAAAAGCATGGAACGACCCCATCCCTCCGTTGTTGATGCCTTGGAGAACATATTGGTAAGTGTATTAGTCAGTGGTTTATGAAAAATATATGCAGGTTCAATACAAATGGTAATTACAGGTTTTTCTGCTTTACAGATATTATCCAAAATACTTAGTTATATCCCTGCA
>JAQFZJ010000609.1:0-20854 GCA_034695645.1 Folsomia fimetaria
ATCATGTATTTATCCTTGTGACGTAATGTCCCACTTGTGGGGTGTCTCATTGTAATAAATTATTATTATTATTATTAGCCAGGTTTCTGAAACGCAGAAAATGTCGAAGTTTAAAGTTTGAATTAGTGATACAAGATCATCTTTTTTTGATTTTGACAATATGTCACGAATATTTATGTGACCAATTTTTAATCCTCGAGGAAGTGCACGTTGAGTTTGAGGGGGGATTGAGAGTGGCACCGAAGGAGGTTGCAATGTTTTTAAACATGTCCAACAGGTCCAGTCGATGGAGTTGGGTTTGTGGTTGGGGTGGTGTTTTCGAAGACAATGACCATGACATTGGTTGAAACATTTAACACATTTCAGCTTATGTTTTTTGTCGTTGGAACTGCAGAGTGTGCGTACTGTTGTGGTTCCTTTTGCACAGGTTTGACAATTCCATCTGCTGCCTTCTATTAATTGATGGAATTCTCTATTTGTAGGTTGAGGGTCAAGGCAAGTTCGATGGAAGGATAATTTGCACTTGTTACAGTTAATTGATAGTTGGTTTTTTCTCCAAACCGGAAAGGAATCACACGGAAGATGATACCTCAGCAATGTATCATTGTTGCAATTGTTGTGGGTGGGATGTCCGTAAGTAGTTTACAAAATGATTAATATTTCGCAACAATAGGGGTAAACATAACTTTATTTTTTTATCAGATTGTGGTGCATAAATGAGATCCGAACGGCTGATTGAAGTTCATCAGGTCATTCATAAAAATAATGCATTTCTAATAATTAATAGTTGATCCTTACATTGTCAATAAACTTCAGTTTTTAGCCCGACCCAGGGCTTATGTATTTGTCATGTCCGTCTGTCCGTCTGTCATCTCGATAACTCAAGATTGCCTTGACCTAGCGACTTGAAATTTTCACCATACGTTTATGAGACAAAGTTAGGAATCGAGTTCGTAGATGAGCAAAATCGGTCAACAGGGAGACCGGTGGGGGTCGTTTATGTGGGTGGGGTCCACTAGGTCAAAATTTCAAAATGGTCGTAGAAAGCTGAAATTTGGCACAGAGGTGCTCATTGGTCTAAAACGAAAGAATGTGGAAAAAAATTTCGAGAAATTTCTTGTAGAGACCCTGTGGGGTGACCCATACCGATTTTCATTAATTGTCTTAGGGGTCTGAAAATTTGCATATCGGTCCCAAATATTAAATGATTGACTAATATGAAGTCAAGACGTTAAAGTTTTTGGCTTCAGGGACCCAACAGGGTGACCCATACCGATTTTCAGAAATTGTCGTAGACGCCTGAAATTTGACAAGTAGGTTCCAAATAGTAATTGATTGACCAATTTGAAGTCAACATATTAAAATTTTTGGCTTCAGGGACCCAACAGGGTTGGCCGTACCAATTTTCAAAAATTGTAGGAGGGGTTTGGAATTTTAAATATCGGTCCCAAATAGTAAATTAGTGGATGTTTTTGGGAACATAAAAAACCGCATGTCGAAATTCGAAACCGTTTTTAAGTTATAGTGCCCGCAGGCAGACGGACAGACAGACGGACAAACAGACGGCCTAACTAACTGATCGCATGTAATACCTTGCGGTATTAAATAATAGTTAACCAGCAGGCTGATTAATGCATGATGTCAGGTAGTTTTAGGGTCAGGCATTTTCAGGGTATTTTGTCAGGCAGTTTCAGTGTCTGAGCAGGCCCGTTAATTGTAATCCTACATGTATGTGTATGTGAAGTGTTGACCAAGAGCTGAGCAAGTATTTCACATAAAAGATGTTGAACCTGTTGTGTTAGGTTAGGTTAAGTTAGGTTACGTTCTTAGCCAACTGATGGGTTTTAGGAAGGTAGGTATGCCAGGTTCTCCCTAAGCAATTAAATTACACGTATTTAAAGATGACTATTTATTTGCAAATATTTTTTTAGAAAGATGGGTTTCAGACTAGGGCAATGCTTTAATTTGCAAAGACATTGCCACATGACATGACTTAATGATGTTGCACATATTACCAAATGTGTGTAGATCTTTAACGGTTCACATGATAACCCAAAACAATTGTGTAATTATAGAAAACTTTGGTTTCACCAAGTAGTTTACCAGACCAGAACAACAACTTACTAATGTCCTTACTCTGCATTAAAAGGATGTGATATTCTGAGAAAATCGAATATCTATTGTTTACGGATTCTCTATATTTACACACTCGATGGCTCACAATTTACTTGGAAACTAAACTAATATGTGCCACACATTTTGGGTCTAGCCGACCATCGGCTCGAGCCGATTCACTTATAGGATTTACGATATTTCATTTGTGTAATGAATTGAATTGAAATAGCAACAAAAATTGCCGGCTAAGTTACTTCACGTGACAACAATTGAATAATGTACTTGGATTTTGAATAGTTATTAACGATAAGTTACAATTATCTAATACGGAAATAGTGCATTGTATCCTTTTGGTTTAAGTGAGCTTCAAAAACAAGTATAAATTTTCGAAAGGCAGATTGCATTTTTCTTTGCCTTTCTTTGCTCAGAGCGACTTAACTGGAAATCCCAACACAAAAGAAATCGTGTAGTCCAAAACATTATAGAAATATGATGATTTGAATTCCTTCGTGATCGGGGTTGGCGTTGATCCAGCAGATGTTTGGAATGATAGTACTCTCACAGATTTTACTCGTTTGAACAATACCACGTTTTTTGAAGGGCAACGGTCCTTCACGCTCCTTAGCCCTTCTGCACCTTCTTCATATGTGCTCGCCATGATGTGAATAAGGGCTGATAGGACCATCCAGCATATCAGCGCGGTGTATGGAATCATCCAGTAGTACATCATGGGTATCAGACCATAAAACATCAGCGTGGCGTAGTTGCTCGTGACCTGCAGAAAAGTGCGCATGCGTCGTAAACAAATTTATGTTTATTTTGGTTTTAAGATTCTACCTGAAGCACGGATCCAACGAATAGGGTGAAAGTCGTCATGGTATTTAGTGGACCACGTATTATTGTGAAAAGAAGGATTGCTTGACAATACAATAACAATCCTTGTAGCACATCCAACTTTATGATATGCTTCCACATGTGCAATGCTCTGGAAAATACGTTTGCTATGAAGAGAATGACCAGAATCATGATGACAATGCATCTAGATCCTTCCCATAGCATGATGAGAAACGCTGAAAGTCGCATTAATAGAAATGCGACTTGAAGTGCACCATGTTCACTTTGCCCCAAAATGTAGTTGAGTGGATCCAAACCCAAAACTACGAATAGTGTACCGAGAACTGTGGGCATTATTACGTAGCAACGACAAACGGCGATTGCAATGCGATTGATTTTTAGGCTCATTTTGACCCCACTTTTTCGTTTAGGACAACCTGAATAGTTCAAAGGTCAAAGTTCAAAGGAAAATAGGAAGATATATCTGTTTCGGCTTACAGTCGTTTTCCTGTTTCAGTAGTTGGTACAGATGCTTCTGGAGTATTACTAATAACTTGTGCTTGATGGCTATTGGAACAAAAAACAAAGTAATAACGACATAAAATACCCCAAATACTGAATACGTCCCAATCACCCCAATGGGAACATGGTCCTTAAATTCGGACGATGGAGTTATCAAGTTGAGCAGGTATCTTGCAACAATAAAAAGAGATGGGATCCAAGCAAAGATTGCACAATACAGTAATCGCATCCAAAAGGTTCGGTATTTCCGAAATCGGAGATCCAACAGCATGTGAGCCCTGTCCGGACTGAAGGTTATCGGGCACTTTCCATACAGTATGCTTGACTCGAGTATGTCAGCATATGCTTCAAAAACACCGAATATTTGAGTTTTGAAAGATTGTGCCATTATATTTTAGTTTCAACAAAGTTACGCGTCTGACGACAAAAATGGATGCAAAGAGTGTATTGTTCTGGAATGTTCCAAATCCATAAAACTGGGCTCAAAAGGATTGTAAGCCGAATAAATTGTTCAAATTAATCAACCTTATCAAGGTTATGAAACTCAATTAATTCCCCTGGAAGGAACGCATAATTGTCAAACAAGATACGTGATTAAAATTCATGTCATGATTCAAGCGAATATCCGGTTACGGTAAATCACAAATGCAAATACCAATCAGGCTATTCCATCGACCTGTATGTTGTTATAATTAATTAACTTCCAAATTCTATTAAAACGTGAATAGAATTTGGATTATCTGATTTTAAATTCGATTTACAAAGTATTTGAATAACATAATAAGGGGGAAACGGATTAATCAATTAGAATATGGGGCATTTCTGATTGATTACAAATTGATGTTGAATGTGTATACCCAAGGCATTTCATGGGTGTCCGAATTAACACCGAAATCCATGTTAATCAAATTGAAGCACAGAAAATCAATTTAAAAAATGAGATAATGATTACATGTTTTTTATATATTAATTCCTCGAAAAATATTGGGCCCTTTAGAACTGGACTTCCCCACAACGAAGAAACGTTAAACCCATAGAATTATCAATTGCTAATTAAGGTTTGTTCTTCAATCAATTACATAATTGTTTTTCTTTAAATCTCTACATTTGGACCTATATTTCCAACTTGTTCATCTTGAATCCTGAATCCCGAACTTAAATCTAAATAACGTCTTAATTTCCCACACTTCGAAAAAATATTGGGGTTATGAACTAAAAACATTCCTGAAAGGGTAATAACTTTTTCTTCTCGAAACGTTGCATGAAGTTTACATAGAAGTTATGCCGGAACTAATGTACGAGAAAATAAATTTAACATCAGCAATTGTATGAGAATGAAACGGGGCCAGGTGAGAAAATCGTAAATGTTTGTGGTAAAGCAGCGTTAATTCAATAAGTTGGGATTTCCGTTTTTTTAACAGACCCAACAACTGAATTGACAAGCGTCAATTTTTGCCGTCTGTTGATCAATTCATTCATGATTCCGTCCTACAGCGGTGTAGCCGGGTTTTATAAATCCTATGTGAGGTGTAAGGGATTTTGAATTGCTAACCTAACCCTAAATTATTCAAATGAAGAAACAAAACTTTATTATGCTGCAATATATTTGACCAAGCCAAGGGATTATCTTGTTCAATTCCTTCCGTTTCTCAAAGTTTTATTTAGTATAGGGTTTTTAACATCGGAGTTTTTATAAGCATTTGGAAACTCGTGCACAGTACAGGTTAAAAACAATCGTGATGGTGGGAATCAACGAGAAAACGACATTTTGATTTGAGATTTGCTTTAAGTGGAGACTTATGTATTTGACAGGTCCTTGGCTAATTATTGCAAATATATTTTTTGAATAAACAAATTTTGAATATATTCAACCCTAATGAGTATTTATTGAATTGCATTGTCTTGACTTTTTTTATTAAAAAAACCTGTGCTTAAAATTCAAGGCTTGAATATTGTTTTAGTATAAAGAAACTAATTGAGTATTGGTTTTAAATGGAGATGGATCTAAAAGGCTGCTTCATTACTTTTATTGCTAATAAAAATTGTGTTCGTGTCAGGTTCGTGATATCCAGTTTTTTATTGGCTCCGTCGCAGGACTCCCATTCAGTTGCTGTCTCTGTTTCCATGCGAACTGTCCAATTGCACAGGTAGTTTGTTTAGATAGGATGGAACGAGTTATCGCATTATTATATTCCTACTCCAAAAAAAAAACCAGCATTTTCGTTCGTGCCCAGGTACAAGTTGACCTTGTATATATTATTATGATGGCAATAATCTCATAGCAAGAATTATTCCTAATTGTTTCACATATATGCTTTGCACAGTTTATTAATACAGACCACAATCTCACTTATTTGTTCATACACCAAGAAAACAGGATACAATCAACATGTCTCGCTCCATGATTTCCATCATTTTTGTTGTGATTTCAATTCTAAGGTTCGATTTCCAAATTCAACAAAACTATTCATTAAATAAATATTTAAATATTGTTATAAATTGCTTTTTTCCAAATCAGCTTGTCTTCAAGCTCACCCACCACTTCAAATGCAACTCCTAAAACAAACTTGACCGTCGTCCTGACAACGGAGCCGTTTCCGTCTCCTTCCCCAAATGTGGTTGTTACAATGATAAAGCTAACATTTCCTCCTGGGGATGAAGGGGCACTACCACACACACACCCAGGACCGGTTGTGGGATTTGTGCTGACGGGAGAATTTCTATTGCGAGTTAGTAATTGATTGATTTATTAGTCAATTAAATTCTTAATTATTTATTGCTAATGATTAATTTCAGCTGAACAAAGGTCCCCATCGAATTTTAAAGGCTGGGGACACTTTTTACGAGAAGGAAGGCGATCTTCACGTTTGGGGAGCAAATGCTTCAAATAGCACGACATGTAAAGTAGTCGCTACATTATTTGGAAAACCTGGCGAACCAATTTTGACATTTGTGAAAGATTATGAAAGAGGAAGTCGAGAAGAAGCTTTGAAGCTTGCGCAACAAGGGAAATAAAGTTATGGCTCAAGCAATTTAATGTGTGCACACATTAAACGAATGTTGAGAATTATATTAAATGTAATCGTGTTTCCTTAAAAGCTGTTCAATTTTATCCCTGACAAATATTGCTTAGAAAATTTAAATCAATAAATATTCGCTTCGTATCAGTTATTTATTTCGAAGGCAAAAACGGTCATAAATTACCTATACAAGAAGCCGCTCCTTCAATGCACGAGACACCAGACCAGAGTTAACAAAGAAGTAATCCGGTGAAAATGTTAAGTAAGTAATGGAGTGTGGTGTTACGGCGCTTTGCGTGACTCATAACCAAGAATGAAGTCATGTCATTTTTTGTCATTGAAAACCTTTCTCAGATATTCATGCAGTTGATAATATAAATTATTCAGATGCTGAGATACATCAGGTTTAGACAACCGCTATAAAAGTCGACATATTCTGTGCATTTAAGCCATTCTCTCCCAAATAAAAGCACGAGTAGAATAGATTTTTGTTATAATGAAATCATCCCGCATCTCGTTGGATTTATTGTCATTATGCATTCACAGACAAATTCGATATTAGCTATGCACATCAACAGTTTTTACAACTGTCAAATCCTCACTTACACAGTTGGATCTTTAACTTTTGAATTAGTAAGGTCCAAAAGATGTTGGAATCCGGAGTATTTGGGAAATGGGTGCAATTTTTACACTTGCTAAATATCGCGCATTACAAAAATGCTGGAAATGTGGTGTCTAGTTTTCAAGCGCAGTAATTACTCTCCAATTTAGGCACTGTTTTCTTCATATTTTTGATTGGGGTTGCATTTAGTGTTACTATATTTGCGGAAGAGGTGTTGCGCCTGAGGGAGCTAAGCGTTACAAAAAATGCAAATTATGGTTGACGAATTTGCGCAGAAGAATCATAAATTTTGTGCAAGATGTTAAATTGATCTGTTCTAGATTTGTGTTTAAGAATGCCATGCTTACTGTACATGCAGGATTATGTCGGGCTCTTTCATGTATTGGTAAAGTAATGTTAATGTCGAAATGTTTGAATAAGATGGCATTTATTAAACACCACAGCCAAAAGTAATTTGCTAAACTCTCCAGAAATTTTAGCTTTTAAATAAAATTGTATTTTATAAAGTGTACGAATACAGTTTAATAGTTTATTCACTCAGCAATGTCAGCATAATCAATCACGCCACACCTTCTTAGGTGTGACATAGCTAGTTGTTGAATATTAAAAAATGTAATTAATGATTTGTTTTATTTTATAAAGTACGAATACTCTTTGTGTTTCCAATACCTTAAGGAAAATGGTGTGGACGCAATCACCAGTCGCCTCATAGGCTTTGCATTTCGGGTCTCCATCATCCAAAACCGTTCCAACTATATCGTTTAAAGTTTGTCAAAATACAACTTTTATGATTACATTTCAAATTTCCTTACCAAACTGATTGAAACACTTTTCAATCCCATCTTTCAATGGTTTCTTTACTTCATCTGGTTTCATTATCTCGTCAACGTATGACAAAATTCGATCGTGATCCAATTTCCCATCAGTTGTTAACTTCAACAAACACAATCGCAATAATATTCACAATAACATTTGATACTATTACATACTTATACTCACCAAACCCTTTCCCTTCCACACGCAAACTCCAAAACACTGCAAAATAATATGTGCAAGGATATTGCAATTTTTTATAAAAAAAAGATTTTTATGATTGGTACTTACGCTAATCTTGTCTTTTGGCAAAAGAACCACTTTTTCCACCCCAATCTGTTTTAGACAATTGCCAACAACTGCTTTTTGAGTTATATTCATTCCAATTGGTATTCCTCTGCACATTGTTTCGCCAATAATTGCATCATCCTCCTCAGTTTGGCAAAGCGTATTCTTCAGCAATAAAGAGTTATATTATTTGCAAATTTTGATAGTTTACTATTGTTACCAATCTAACTCACGTTAATACATGCAGCCACAATAAATCCAAGTACAAGATGTTTAATCATGACGAATTTAATTGTAACGCAGATATTTTAATAATAAGAATTTGCAGCGTTAAGGAATTTGTTTTTATACTACGTGTGTGGCATTTCGCTATTTTAAGGAACTAAAATAAAATTCTACGTAATAATATGAATTAATATATTGCGGCTGTGGAATTTGTGAAATTTTTATTTATATATTCAAATAATTTTAACCATTCACAATGATTGGCTGAAAATTAAAGGTTATGGCCACATACAGAATTTGTATTAATAAAAATTGAATAATTATATTATACTACAGGGGACACATCATCATTTTGACCGTAATTTGAGTTTAAAACAATGATGAGGTGCACAATAAAACAAAGATGAGGATGATGGCGTTGAGGTATTTCCTTTTATGTTATGTGTGTGGCATCACGCGCTATTTTTAAGAGACAATATAAAATTGTATGTAATAATAGGAATTAATATTGTGGCGGTGGAATTTATGAAGTTTTTATTTATATATGAAAATAATTTTATCTATTTACTCGTATTTGAAGGTTATAGTGGAATACAGAATCTGTATTAATGAAAATTGAATAATGCATGTAATTATAATAGACCACATAATAAATCATCATTTTGACAGTAATTTGATTTTAAAACAACGATAATGAATAAGAACGGAATAAAAAATGAGCTGAATTGGCTCTGTGATGTGATGGCTCATGCAACCAAGCGAAATGAATTAATTTAAAAAAAATCATGTTTGCATATTTTTGCATGCAGTTTGAAGTGGCACGTTGCTTATTCAAAGAACACGAACAGAATATAATACATCAACCGATGTAATTACACATCATATGACAAAAACTGCATTTTAATTACACATGATAAGGTATTTTTATGTCAAGCTTTAATCTTCTGTCCACTTCTGCATGTCGAATACTAACGACGCTAATGACGATAGTGCAAGAAAAAGTTCTGTAGTTTAGAAATTAATTCGTTTAATGCATTGGAGTGCAATATGTATAAGAGGGTTTCTCACCATGGGCGTGGGCCGGGAATGGGATAAATTTACGAATGTTGTAGTCCCACCTCCACGGAGAGTACAGGTTTGCCATCAATTTTGCATGTGCCAAGCAGTTGCATTGCACCTTGAGGGGCAGTGGGCTGCACTCAACTGTATGTTTAAGTTTTATAGTAGACAGATCATCTTATGAGTAATTGTGAAACAAGTGGCATATATGAAACGGTTTTGGCTCGTTGGGAAAAATATATATATAAAGGGTTGATTTTGTATAATCATTGTTATAACTATAAATAGCCATATCAATCTAGGACGGCATTCTAAATTATAATTTATATTGCAAATTGTTCTCAAACCATTGTAATTTTGGAAGTTACGTAACAATAAAGATTTATTTATTTTAGTATTTATGTATTTAAAGTTGGGCATATTTATATATTTCCTTCGACATAAATTAGTTATTCAAGATAAAAAGCCAATTCACATTTCTTAATTTCGCATCACTCAATGTGTTCTGAATAATCGGACCATGCTGTCCTATATTTATGGATTGGAAGACCAAAATCGGGTGTAAATTTGAACAATATATGTATGTACATATGTACGTATATCGGTAGACCCATAACTAACAAAGTAAGTAAATCCTAAACTCGAATGTCAAACAAACATAGTTTTAATCCTTCAATTAAATAATTACATTACCCGCTTCTTAGCATTTAGATAAGGACTTGATAAAACAAAACGTATGAGCCAGAATATGTGCATTTGGTTCATCATTTTATAGCTAATATGTTTTAAATGTGAAATTCACATTATGAATAATGTAAATCCATAACATATATCTATCTATACTTGACATTTTCAAGTAGGAAGGTAAATATAGGACTCCCTTTCCAAATTGCATTATCCTACGTCATTCCTCCTATGACGATAATTCTTACTACATAATGAATATTCAATACTAAGAGCACTAGTGTCATAATTATATAACATTAATAATCCCGCTCGATACTGTACTTTAGTATCGCTATTAATTCATTCAAAAAATAAAAATTCAACAGGAAAACAAACCTCATAATTCAGACCTTGCAATTTGACCACATAAACCATATAGAATTTTGTACTACTACGCAATAATTTATCACGATTCCTTCCTATAATAATCAATGTCAAATGGTCATCTTGTATTTTACTGTACAAAAATTCATTTGTACATGATGGAGTTGAATAGCACAGATATAATTACTGCTCATTTAAATAATCAAACTAAAATTATACCAATTCATCTATCACTTCCAACCTTAGATTTTATAATTTATGGTATCATTCTTAACGCTTTGTGTATTGCTGGTGTAATTGGGAATGGGGTCGGTGCAATTAATCTTTATAAAAGGAAATCTCCTTTTAATCTTCTTCTTGTCGCGCAATCATTAAGTGATTTGGGGGTGTGCCTTTTTCAAGGATGTGTCGTCGGCATCCCGGTCTTCTTTACGTACACGGGGCTATTTGATTTGGGCGATTCTGGTGGGGCGTGGAATGGCGGGATTATTAAGGGGCGGTTTAATTTCGGTACAAAAAAAGTAATTAAATTATCTAATTTAGATACTTACGTTCATATCATTTAAAGCATTTCATCTATAAATGCAATTTCAGCTTATCTGGCATCCGTCTATTTCACCTTATCCATATCATTGGAGCGTTTACTGGCCATCGCTTATCCAATACAAGCCGCCAAATCGTTTACAGTTCGGACGACAAAGATACTTATCCTTTGTGTTATCGGTTTTGTATTCTGCGCAAAAATCCCAACAATTATGATATACTCGTCACACCAGGAAGAAAATATAGTTGAAGAGTTGGTTAACTTTATTGATATCGTATTCGAGTTTGGGCTGCCACTTCCTGCAATTGTGGTTACCAATTCGATCGTCATATACATGGTAAAAGTAATAGCAATTTATACCAATATATTTTTTGCAAACTAAATTTGCACATAGAAATATGAAAAACTAAAAAATAATAAAAACTAATTTTGCAATTTTGCAGATACGGAGACAAGAGCCAATTAACAAAAGCGGGATGAGAAGTCATGTCGTTTCGAAGTCAACAAAGATTCTATTAATCATTGTTGCCATACACATTCCAAGCATGATTGTGGGAGATTTGCTTTTCTTCTTTGTCGTATTTCATCCCGAGTTGTATAATACGTTTCTCTTATATTTTCTACTTGCGGGACTTCGGATTTTACTCAGCTTTAATTCGGCAAGTAACTTTGTGATTTATTTCTGTTTTGGGAGAGATAGAAATACCCAAAAAAAGAAAGGAGATCAGAGTGCTTCTTCTAATGAGAATAGTACACAGATGAGGCCTGTGTCTTATCAAAGTATTATGACAAGTAATTAACTGGTGCATTAGGAACAAGATTTATTTGTTAATTAATAGCTTTATTTTATTGAAAAGCTGGCGTTATGTGCCGTGTTGAGACATCCACTGTGTCCTCTCAATTCTATGAATTGGAGGCACACAATTACAGATAATGTCCACGAAGCGGAAATCTTTGTTGATTTCGAAAACAAATGTTTTGAATTCGTTTACTTTTTCTGAATATTGTAATTCATTCTGATACATATGTATATGTTGATAAATAACCAAATGTTAGCGGTAAGGTTCCTATGATAATATAGTACCAATTTCAAGTAATATGCATTAATTGAAACCTTGGGTCAAGTAAACTTGATTTGTGTTGGCAACGAAACGCAGCAAAAATTAAACCAATTGTTTAATTACGACGAACACAATTATTTAGAATAAGATTTCAGTTGTAGGAAATTGACATTGTTTACGTTTTTGCCTCTATATCATGCGTTGCATTTCAAATATTTGTTTGAACTAACATAAAACTCATAAAACTGGTAATTACCAACACAGCGGTGGCGGGAGTAAATATATCGTATAAATTTGTACAGATGCATCTTCATTTGACGGTTCATTTGAGGTGTCTGTTGGAACGTTGACAAAATACATGAAAATCCAACACTTTTAAAGGTACATGACACAACGGTATGGTTACCTTTTTTTTCAACTTAAAAAAATGTACATAGGTCTTTCGTTAGGAATGTGCTGTTGACATTAAAATATCCAAACATAATTCCTTCCTTTAAATTAAACAAACAATAAGATTCAACCCAATAGAAATATTTATTTGAAACGGGGTCTAGGTTCAGCCCAGTTCATATAAAAGCATATTATAGTTCTTCCCATTTGTTCAATCAAGTTGTGTTACAGCGTTACGGTTTCAGGGTCTGTGTTCAAGGGCACAAATCCTAACAAGAGACTGTTTTGTGGCTCTCCCATGTATAAATAGTTACTCCATTAATACTATCCATACAATATAAGTAAGATATACAACTTTCTCTTTACACATTATACATTCCTTTCCTTACACGTCACTATGCATACATATACCTTTTCCTTAGCTCATATGATCCTCAACGTCAGATTTATTTGATACCAACGAGACAACAGCAAACAATAATTCCTGCAACTTCAAATTTGTCAATTCATTACAAAAAAGCAACAATGGCGAAACGTCCCCGAATTGTGGATGACCATAATTGCAATCCCGAAAACAATTCAAACGATATTATCCCCATCCTAAAAATAACAGAATTTGCTCTATTTAATGAAGTTCTTCGCAGTAAGAAATACTGCCTAAATTCTTCTACTAACTTCCGATTGGCGCACATGTTTAGTAAAAATCTTGGTGTTCTTGTGACGTCAAGTCACCAAGTATATATTATATATAGAAACGGAACTCCTGAAGAAGCGCCAATCTGCGAAAAGCTGGAAACACTTTGTGGATCAGATGATATAGTGAAAGGTGTGCAAGATTTACAAATTGTTGCAATTTAATAATAATTTGCATGCCATGCAGAATTCTGCCGCGTTGGCGACAACACCTGCGCTGCTCTAACCACAAACGGGGCACTATACTTACTGCGACTTCGCGAACCAATCCCTTGCAACGAGAATGGAAAGTGGAAAGTTGACAAATTTGGGGTCGAAAATGTCGCACAAATTTCAGGATATGAAGGAATGTTATTTTTAACGGGAGAAGGACAGCTATTCAAATACACCAGAGATGAGATGTTATGGGAAGACCCCGTGTCCATTCCATCCGGTGTTGTGAACAAGGACGATGACAAGATTGTGTCAGTCGCTATTGACTCAAAAACAAACGTCGGATCCGCACTAACCCGAAAAGGAAAGGTACACACACATACCTAAAAGTGGATCAGTCGTCTGAAGCGAACAATTATTTTACATTGCCAATTTCAGGTTTATGCCTTTTCAAACCTCGCGCCAATTAGTGGAAATATGAACGTCATGCCTTGCTCAACCAGTTTTGTTAAGGTGTTTCCAACATTTTTTTGTATTTGAATTTCTATAATTGTTTAAGCTTTATTAATTTTTTAACAATTTCCTTGCAGATTACTTGGGTCCTAGACGTTTACTTGCATTATCCGATACTGGTGTAGCTTACGGCGTGATAAACATAAACGGAAAATGTACCCTGCAACCCTTACCTTATGTGGAGAACGAAGGCGTGATGGATTTAGAAAGCGGTATGTCATCCGATACAATTTTTGTCAAGGGCAAGGACTCAAAAATTTATGAAGTTACAAAAGGCAAGTATTGTATTAACCAATATAATACTTACATAAGGTAGAATGTTAATGTTAATCTCCTATTGCCCCTTAGTACTCAATGCATGGAAATCGGAAATAACTGAATTCTCCACAATCGCGGATGCCATCATAACAAGCTCAAACTGGAGGATGACTCGGAAAACAATGACGGCGGAAAATACACAATCCATTCCTAGCTGTCCAAATTTGAAAAGTGTAGTTGACGATATTACCCGCGCGTTTGATGACGAAGTAATAAATAGTGGTTAATTACTTACCCCGCTTAAATTATTGCTTCAATTATATAGGGATCTTCTGATGTGACACTTATTGTGGAGGGCAAAAAAATCTATGCACATCGAACAATTTTGGCGCTGAGGTGTGGGTACTTCAAAACCATGTTTAATGGAGATTGGGCTGAATCAATCGGCAGGTAAGGCAATCAATATGGATCATCGAGTTTTAATTATGGAGATTCCTGGTTATTATATGATTATTTAAACATTTTAGGGAGATTGAGATTAGCGACGTAGCCTTCAAAGCGTTCCATGCTTTTATTTTTCATTGCTATTCGGACCGAGTTTCTATTCCACCCACGGATTGGGAGGATTTTATAGGTATGTACAAATATTATGCAACTAATGTAAAACAGATTGACATATGTAATTACTATTTTTCCAGAGTTACTTAAGCTGGCCGATAAATATTGTGAGCTTGAATTACGCTTAAAGTTAGAATCCATGTTAGCAAGCAATCTCACGACACAATCTGTGTTACCATTGATACGATATGCTGTTGATGCTAATAATCAGGTAAGTTTGGTTCGATTTAGATCCGGAAAGGTTTCTTTGTGCATAAATATTTTCTTAATTGTTTCTTTTGTCACAGATGATAGAGAAGGAATGCATTCAATTTATTTTGAATAATCGCGCCAAGCTGGCTGATATGTTAGAATTGTCTGAAAATCTAGAAATTTTGGGATTGGTAGCTCACAATCGGATCCTGATGGCAATGTTGAGAAATCGAATTTAGCTCGGATTCGCTGTTTCCAAATACAGGATATTGGAACAAATTTGTCCCCAAATATTTTACTAAACAAGTAAACAATAGCAGACAATGCTGACAAAATAGACAAACTCGAGTATTTGGGAAATATAATAATTTCCTTTTAAATGTTTAATGACTTGACTATGTTCTGTTTAATCTTTACCGTGCGCGTCTTACTTTAGTGCAAGCACCCAACAACTCTATTGCATGAAAACAATTCTTCATTTTTTGTGAGCAAATTGTGAGGATTAGAACTCCGGTAAGATATGAAGCCAAGACCCCTAGACATATGCTAAGATGGAATGATAGAATACACCGATTTATTTCACAAAGTTATGTCAAGCCAAGTTCTTCAAAAATATCTCAATCTATTAAAAAACTACCCTATATTATTGTAATACCAATATATCCCTCATTAATGTTTTAAAGTGGCATGTGCTGGTTCAAATCCAAGGATCTAATAGAAATCTATTATTTAAAAAGATTTAAATCATTAACTATGCAATTAGTTATCATTGAAATCTCAATTTTATCCCAACAAGCAATCAATTGACAAATCCCAACAACCCTGACACTGACAAGTGACTGGTGAGCTGGGATACATACACTTTCTAAAAACTAGCTACATATCTACATAAATTATGAAACATACTAATTACTAATTCAGATAATGAAACAGTGAGCTGAGTTGGTGGTCGTAAAAATAAACTGTAAATGAAACATAGGTATAAGAAGATTAACTCCCACCACGCATCCATCCCTCCTTATCTCCACACCTGCCTTTTCACAAAGCACATTTTTGCAGATCAATATAAAAGTAGTAAAACAGTCAAGAAATCCAGGTGCATTTATACAAATGAGGAATAGCAACATTATTATTGACAAGTCTTACTTTAATACTACCTGGCAGCAATGAGAATGCAATAAAGAGATGAATTTTATTAGTGATTTGAAATGCAGAGATAGCATTGACCACAATTCTTTCAGTCCGTACTTAATCACACACACATAACCAACCACCCTCCACGTCCACTTTTAAAACAAAGAATTATGTCTCAGTTTCTTTAAATCTAATTATTGGGAAAGTCGCATTTACGAAAGAGTGCAAAACAATGTCGTCCATGGAAATGAGTGAGATTCGTAAAAACAGTGAAGATGATAAGCCTATCATCATTGTTGCTGAACAAGTGATCGGTCAGTGGTCAGTGCAGCGCAGATCGGAAGTCAATTTGTCTGCTTATATTTTTATACAGCTTGCAAGGAATTACCCTTGGCCTTGGTCGATCCATTTCACTCTCTAATCAACAGGGAGATAATGAAACTGATAAACAAGAACATATATTCACGCTTGCATCTTGGATATTGAATGCAAAATTAGTGTGGGCCCCTTTCGTTGATGTAGTCTATTTTAAGCGAATGGGACGGAGATTATCCTGGATAATTACGGCACAGTACGCCATTTCTGTCATACTGTTTGTGATGTCATTTAAAATTGACCAGTTAGTGGAGTCGAGACAAGTTTACATTTTAAGTGTAATATTTTTGTTACTAAATGTTTGCACTGCCACGGAGGATATGGCACTAGATGGTTGGGCCATCACCATGTTTCCAAGGTATGGAGATCAATATCAATATCAATTTCTGCTTTGAATATACGAGTACCTAGGTACCCATATATTTTTAATAATTATTTTAGAGAGAGGGTTGGACTAGCTGCAACCTGCAGTGCGGTTGGACAATCATTCGGATCGTATATTAGTTACGCTCTATTCCAAAATTTTGCAGCGATTGGGTTTATAACTTTATCTAAATTTATGCTAGCTTGGTCCATTATTTTCTTTATTAGTACTACAATCATCTTGATACTAAAAAGGAGGAGGAGACAACAATCAGTGCACACGGGGACCGAATTAAGTCGACAATTGCATCTTATAAAAGATTATGGAATATTTTGCAATTGCCCTCTGCTTAGAAATTTATCTCATTCTGCTTTACGTACAATGTAAGAATTACAAAGTTTCGGCAGGAGACAACCCGAACCCGATGAAAATGTTTATGTGCGCATATTGTTTTGGGTGAGTTTATTCAATTCTACTCCGGGTGCGGTAGAAAATAATTCCTTTTAATTCCTTATTTATAAGTCTTCTTGGTACTGGAATAACGGCTGCCATGGTTTGGGTAACCTATTGGGTTCTTCAATTAAATAAGGGACCATTCCCAATCTGGCCTGCACCCCTGTTGATTATAATTGGAATGGTTTTTGGGGTAAGTTTGGAATGATTAGAGTATGGCTGGAGTATGGCTTTGAAATATGTAATGATATTGTGATATTGCGTGCCAGGTTACCAAGAGAATCATGGTAGTTGCTCAGATGTCGTTTATTGCCAAAATTAGTGATCCAGCATACGGCGCGACGACTATGACATTTTACAACACAGTCATGAATTTGTCACAGTCATGTCATAATATAACTTAAAATAAATCCTTGAAAAATGTAAAACGATGTCATAAAAGTTTTTCTGGCTGCCTTCAAGCAATGATACATATTGTTCCTCAGTGAACAATAATGAATATAATCAAGAATTTGTAAATAACTTACTTGTATTGTGTACAACTTTTGGTACAACAATTTAATGCTCAGTGGCGGAACTGTGATATATTATTATATGTTTGGGTAAGCATATTATTTATCAAATTCAAAAGAATTTATGGCACTGTCTAACGTAGGTTTACTTTTAGGCTGACGACCCCACTCTGTGAAATGAGGTGGTCATATTTGTATCTGCAGTTCGCACATGATTTTTATCAGATATTGAAAAATTATTCAATATTAAAGATATTTATGGACGGACCAAAATTGCACAAGGAGAAATATTAGGAATACAAAAAAATATATTATTGGAAATTATACCTATGGAAATTACGTATTGCGTAGAATGCGAAAGCTTGAATATTCCTTGACGTTTGGATTTGAATAATTGTTATACGTAAGTACGTTACATAATATTATTCGTGCTATATTTAGGCAGTTACAGCTCATATAGAATACTCTTAATTGCTATTTGTCCATGTCCCTTACGCACATTTCTTTAAACATTAGAATTTCTAACAAGTGGCTGACAAAATCAATCTCACCTCACCGCATGTTACGCCCCGGATTAGCGTATTCAATTCGTTTCACCATGTAGTATTTTGAAAGAATGTGTCCATTTATTGTAAATAACAAACAGTGGCCTTTAAATCTTTACTCACATGTTTGATTGTTCTCAATTTTTAAAAAACAAAAGAAGGCTAAATTTCGCATTCGAAAGTGTTCTGTATTTTGTATTAAGAACAACGTCAATGGTAAACCTTGAGACTGCCTTATAAAAGGCAAATTATTTTTATTAGGAAATCATTTGCTGTAGACCCACCGTACCGAATATATTCATAAAGAAAACGATCCTGAGAATGAAGCCTGTACTTGCAATTGGACTACTTCTCCTCATTCTTGGAGGGATTTTGGTTCACGAAGCCGTTGCACAATGTAAGATTTAGTATTAAAAAGTACATTTTCAATCTGAAGTAAACGTATGATATGCGCATATTTAGTTGCTGGCAACGATGACGACATCGGGGTGGACAATATTCGGAGCAAGCGTCACTACTGGGACTATTATCGGGAAAGGATGAGGCGGCGGTATGATTGTGGCATTGATTGGGATCCTGCTTGGGCTATGTATTATTAAACCAGAGAGTCACCCTGCGTCATCTCAGATTCTGGATAACTGAAACTATTTTCTCAAACGTTTGAATATTTGAATTGACAATAAAAATAATTGATAGCAATCTACAATTTTATGAAGCAATTTTATTAGTAATCCTAAGTTATTCATTCCATCTTGCTAGAAAAAGGTTACTTTCACTTTCAGACAAATCTATTATTTAATTCAATTTATTGTTTATTAAATTGTTAATCGCATCACGATGTCGCTTATGGATGACAACAGGTTTCCTATAAACAAGAAATCAATGCTTAATAATCGTACCTTAATGTCAGTGCAAGGCGAGACCGACCACAACTGCGTCATCCGCCAAAAACCGCAATTCTTCATCCTTCGCTATTTCCCGCTTTGCTTCAATGCGCTCTAATCTCCTCTTCCGTTCATTAACCTTTGCATCCCCACATGTTTGACAGTAATAATAATTGTAATAATTACGACCGTGTGGAGGCAAGGAGAACTGATGAAGCTGCAGTCTGGTTCTGACGAGAACTAATGTAATGTCGATGTTGATTACGAAGTCTGGAAAGATCGGACTGCCGACGAGGACATAGACTACGAGATAGGATGGACCATTGCACGCAATGCTTGCTTAGCGCATCTACTACAACTGGCCATTAAGGACGCATTTGGTGAATCTGTGATTGCATCAGAATTGCTACAAAAAGTCAACAAAGTTGTAAATTACTTCCACAAAAGCAACTTCCATTACACCAAGCTGAGGGAAAAGGTTGGCGACCTGTCACTACTGAAGCCATGCACAACCAGATGGAACTCGCAGTTCCATTGCTTAAAAAGAATTTTTGGTGACAACCGAAAGGAGGTAATATTCAGCAATCATGATTGGTTGGTTGTTCATTTACATACGATATTATTTAATGAGTTGTACAGATTGATTTTGTTGGTGAAATCAACAAGGTGCTTTTGGAGGCAAGGAATAAACTTCTACGTTCTCGCCCAACTAAAGTGCCTGTTGCTAAGAAAATGGTAATATCAGCAAATCAGAATTAATACATCAAATAAGTCGTGATTCGTGAATGTGTTTGAACTTAAAGGGCCCGACAAGTAAAGTTAGCACCCCCGTTGCAGAACAATCAACAATCAACCCCTAAAAAAGGAAAGATTCCCGAGCCATTCGATGAAGACGACATCACTGCTTTGAAAACAATCATGAAACCTTTAGAACCTTTGTCTGACTTGACTGATAAATTTCAAGCTGACAGTGTTACGTCGTCCATAGTCATTCTTGGTATCATTCATGCGGTGAAATGTAATTACATTCTGGATTATATAGTACAATATTAAATTAGCGAATAACAATTATGATTGTTTTTGTTTATGCCACCGGTCGGTTTTAGTGTCCAATTTATTCTCATATATTTGGGATTTGTCAATATTAGCATTGGTTTCGCTATTACTTTATTACATTGAACTGATGGAAGAGATTTCTCCGGTCTCATTTTACTAGGAGCATTATCATTCGTCAGTTGATCCAATGAGACCTTCACAATGGTCAAGGTCTCAGCATTCGATTTATCAGTAAGCGGTTCAATGGTTTTATCAGTAGGATTTATTTGTATTGCTTGTACCTGCTGTGGTACTGATTCTGGCAAAGAACTAGTCATGCTAGGGGTTGGATGAATTTCTGCTTCAGACCCTTGCGATTTGAAGACGACTGGTTTGAAAATTTTATTTTTGAACGCTTGTTTCAGACTGGTCGCTTGAATGAAGGAACAATATTGGAATATTCTGTGGTCAAATTATTGTACAGAGCAGTTGAAGGAATGACAAGGGAAGTGGATGGTGTTGTAGCTTTTTCAGTAGAAATGTCAATAGGCTTGGTAGAAACTTTACTTTCGTATACTTGTG